>JAIUND010001809.1:0-29956 GCA_034699125.1 Gisinianus flammeolus | reverse complement strand
GACGTGGGGGGAGGGGGGGTCATTTGAAATCTGACGTTACCTGACATGTGGGGAGGGGGTTCGAAAAATCGCCGTTTTTAGCTGACTCAGTTTGTGGACAGCCCCTTATTAAAAAAACAGACCCAATGTTGTGACATTTTTGCACTATATCTATGAATGAAAAGGGATGATATGGATATTTTACGTTATGACATAAGTATAGGTAAATATCTGTAATTAATAATTAAATAGAATGAATGAATGTTATGAGATTTTTAAATTAAATGTCTCCAGTATCAACAAGTACCACTAGTAAATAAAAAAAAGTCAGCCTAATTAATAAAATAAAAATACGTGTATTGTATTGTCTATAAATATTGACATTAATTGAAAATGAATTATTGTGGGGGATTATAGGACTATTGGACTATACTACTTACAACATTATGGATGAATGTCAAATGTCTATACGAATTCAGTACACATGAGTATTACTAATTAGTTTAGTTTACATGTGTATACTCAGTATACTATATACTGCTCGTGAAACAATAATAAAATCGGTTGATTGTTAATTGTTGGCCTTGTGGTTGCATTTTTGCATTTCTGCAGGGTATGTGTGTATTTAAAAACGGGGGATTAAATACAATGACTCAACAATTGCAATGTGTGTGAACTTCACACTGGGAAGTATTAAAGGTCGAGAGAGACATTCGACAATTTCTGTTAGAACAGAACTGTCAAAAATCCATAAGTAATTCTACACACAATTATCGTGTATATACCTATATATTGTATAGAGTCTATATTATAGACTATTATTATTATTTCGACAACGATATATAAGTTTGAGTAGAAAAAACGTATGCCCTCGATGGACAATACTGGGTCATCGTCGTCTAGGACATCCGCCAACTCAATGGTCAACCCGGTCCATCTGGATATCACAAAGTGCGTCAAACTGAAAACGGAGGACATTTTAGACAAATTGGGTGGATTTTCTTATTTTCAAATATTTGTAACAATTATTTTAATTTCTCCTGAAATTTCTTCATCCATGATCTCTTTATCTCCAGTCCTTACCACGTCCCCTCATGTCCAGTACTATTGCCATATTCCAAATTCTCCAATTGAAACTAAATCCCACCACAATAGAACGTTTCCCCTCCACGAACTCTGTGATTCTGGAAATCAGTTTAATAATTATAATCACACAACCTGTGAACAAGGTAGGATTTTACCGAGAGAACCATTTACGTCAATCATTCAGGAGGTGAGAGAGATGGACATTTACTATACATAAAGAAGAATTCCCCAGACATATATATATTTAATATCCAAAATTCTTTATGTAGTTTTTTTTTATTCCATTATTACATTACTTCCACAGTGGCAATTACTATGTAAGGATAGCTGGATTCCGGATTCTCTAACAAGTTTACACATGGTCGGTGGGATGGTTGGAGCTGTTTCCTCTGGGCAACTGGCTGACAGGTTAATATTAATATACACTGACAGTTTGAAATCTGTGCATTTACAATAAATCCTCTCGTATTTAAATTAAGGGTTGTAAAATTTTTCTATTTATTTAGATTTGGAAGAAAACGCATATTTTTTTTGCTGGTTTTCCTTATGAGTGTATTTAATTTTCTGGCCGGTTTTGCTACCAACCTATATGCTTATACCGGAGCCAGATTTATTACTGGAATTGCTGTTGGCGGCTGCTTTGTCGTCTATATAAATTATCTAATGGAATTCCTCACACCAAACTATCGTGCAATTTGTGGATGCGTCTCATTATGGGGATTTGGGGAAATGCTCCTCGCAGTTTTAGGTTATTCCGTAGGAAGTTGGAGGTATATATATGATTTACATATGATTATAAAATTGATTTAAAATAGTTTGCAATACAAATTCATAATCAATGGAATTGTTTCTCTATATACACGTCTAGACATTTGTCCTGGCCTGCATCACTCCCCTTGTGTCTCATCTTTATGACTTACAAGTATGTATATGTAAATTTTATTTACCTATACCATATGTACACACAAACTTAACCTTACATACATGTACACATCCTATATATTTAGATGGCTTCCGGAGTCTCCTCGCTGGTTGCTTTGTCAGGAGAGGATTGAAGAGGCAAAGAAAGTATTTGATCAAATTGCAAAATGGAATGGAAGAGCCATACTTGAGGATTCCGTAGTGTTCAAATTACAAGAGGCCATTTTACAGGAGAAAGCATCCACAGAGTTGACAGCTCGTGCGAGTAAGGAGTTGGGTATACGGCAGAAAGTGAAAGGTGTTTTGAAACGCGGAAGTGACTACTGGCGTCCACTTTTAATATTCTCTTTCCTCTGGTTCTCCAACTCTCTCGTCTACTATGGAATCTCTTTCAACATGAAAAACCTGCACGGGAATCCATATCTCAAAGTTTTCTTTATGGGTTTAGTGGACTTGCCTGGCTGCTTCTCTGGCATGCTATTTATCAACAGGTTTTTTTTCCCCTCATTTTATAATTCCACACGATATATGCAAATTTTTTTTAAAAAAAATCACCATTGCTATATATAAATATGACAATATGACTGATTGTGAGTGTTTGCTTGCATAAAATTATAGATATGGCCGTAAAAGAACATTTATTGGATTCCTCCTGTCAACTACATTATTTCTTCTTGCTGTCTTAATGGTATCTCAATTCAAGAGTAGTTTTAACTTGATTACCTTTTCGGATCTAATGACTTGGCTTTGTCTTCTTGGACGTTTTTCAAATTCAGCTAGTATTGCCGTCATGACTTGTTTTACTGCTGAATCCTTCCCCACATTAAATAGAGCATCCTCCATGAGTATTTGTATTTTTACTGGATATTTGGGTGGAATTATTGCTCCTCAACTTGCTTTTCTCGGAACACGTAAGTATATACTAAGTACATATAAATAAACAATGCTATATATATATATATATAGCATTGACAATTAGTACAGGAAATAATTTCCATGTATTTTTATAATGTGGCGATTTTTACTCTTTACAGTTGACTCTTCTGTACCATATCTGGTTTTTGGTATTCTCACGACTGTTTCCTCCA
Organism: Gisinianus flammeolus; assembly: GCA_034699125.1. Lineage (NCBI taxonomy): Eukaryota > Metazoa > Arthropoda > Collembola > Symphypleona > Katiannidae > Gisinianus > Gisinianus flammeolus. The sequence goes on along the minus strand of JAIUND010001809.1, from coordinate 26,882 downwards.
TTGTCTCTTTATTCCTGGACGACATGAATGGGAAACCCTTGGAAGATTCTTGAGACATTTTGTCCCTTTTGTATTTGTAAATGTACATATATCTGTAATTAAATAAATGTATGTAGGTATATGCATACATCCAGCTCTTTTGTGATTGACAGTATTTTAATATTTTTATTCAACATATTTTTTGTGGTTGTAGGTATATAGTACATGTATTATGTGTGTAGAGTATCGTAGGAACAAATAAATATCATGTGTACGTAATTCTAACATTTTTGTGCATATATCTATAATATGACACATACAATTACACATTAGAATTACAACGATAATGTTAACTATACATATAAATTATTATTATTCATATCATTTATATTATGTATATATGAATAAAGTTGAACTGACTTTATTTTGGCATTTTCAAAGTCAAATTGCAAGTACTCAATCATCACGTTTATTTTAAACTATAATATAATTATATAATCATTAAATAGATTTGTGGACTGTATATGCGAAAACGCAAAAATCGTAGCGTTTTCTCATATAACAATAATAATTTTTCTAAATTTCTAAATCTGACCAGCAACAAGAAACAAGAATAATAATAATAACTAATCTCAATTATTTACATAACCATTAAAACTCATAAAGTTATTTACAAAGTACAAATCATGGAAAAACTGAAGAGGAAAAACGTTGGCTAAAAATAAATCTCATAAAACGAGATAATATTTAAACACTCTATACTTGTACAAAAACTTAACAATACGTTAAAATATGTTATGTCAAACACTTGTTATATAATTACATAATTATGTATTTATATAGATTTTTTGAAACTTTTATGTACAGTGAAAATTGCAAAGGATATTTGGTAAAATGATAGTTTTTTGTTTAGTTTCAGCACCTATTTATATACGTATATGTAATATTTTTTCTTGTTCGAGTTGATTCGAATTTCGAAGCTAACATGAATTAATTATATATTTAGTATATATAATAAAATATTTATCGTACTTAATTCATTTCCTTAAAAGACAAATATATTGTGTGTAATTTGTAGTTTCCTCAATAAATATTCTGTATATAGATTCTTCAGACAAAGAGATGATTACAGCACTGGGAAGGAATATAATATTTAGATTTTGTAATAATAATCAACAATATATTATATTGTTGATAGCATTTATCTCTGACGACTGTCCACAGTCAATTTTCTGCTTCTTGGATTTTGTATTTGAGTGTGTTGAACTTATCTAGTTTATGTACTATAATATTAGTATAGTATAGGTAGTTAAATAGAATGATTTGTTCTTGAATGGATTCCAAAATTTGAAACATAATCTCATATATATATATCGTATGTATATGTATTTCTATCAATATTTAGTGAAGACAAATGAGAAGATCTTGATGATCTTCAAGAGAATCTTGTCGTCTGTACGTTCTCAGATTAATATTCTCAAAATGATCATTCACTCTGGTCAACTCAAGTTCTGTCTCATCATCGAAATGAACCCAGTCCAAATTAGGATGTTGAAGATGTTTGGCGGAGGACTCGTGACTCTTTTCCAGCTCTTCTAATTCCCCAGAGGAACTTTGCCATATCTCAAAGGCTAAATTGAAGGATTCGGCAATTGTTAAAGTGACTTGTTGAGCCATTTTCCTTTTCCGACTCGCAAAACAATAACATTCATTCGTTTCATTCTTATTTGTCGCAATGAAGGAGAAGGCATTTGGGTAGTTGGCATCTGCAGAGCAATGAGCTATATCATAGATTGAGATGTGTGAACTCACTTCACCTGAATTCCCATCCAATAATGTGATACCACTAGAACTCACGGTCAATCCCACACGACTCGTCTTCTTACCCGCTTTCACCTAATCCGTACAAAGAAACAGAATGTACTATATAATATAAACTTCACCCAGTATAAAAAATAAAACTTTCCTATGTATGCATTACTTCTTTTTTTTACTATTGAACTTACCATTTGAATAACGGTTTTAGTTGCTTCTGCCGCATCACTAGCTCCGGCTTTCTCCGTAAGAACGCTGCCGAGAAATTTGACATAGAAAGTAACTCCTTCAAGGACGGGATCCCGATTCCCATTTATCCAGTTGTCATTGAATTCTATACAGGAACAGAAGGAGAATCATGATGTCAATAACAATTACTATTATTATTGTCCTCGCACAACCAACACAGTGTGTATGTGTACAATCTAGAATTTTATTTACTTTTATGTACACTCGTTTACATACAAACATCATTAATCATTGAATATTGAGAACGAGTCCATGTAAATGTGTATATAAATATACACACACTACACACACCCACACACATACAGTGCATGTACTTAGTACATATTACATGGCCCATGGTTCAGTTAGTAGCTTTCACTTGCTGAACAACACGGGCTTGTTTAACATTCCAGTTGGAATTGCTTTGAACTTTTGACTTTGGCTGGGTCTGAGCAATTGACACAGAGGAATAATTCATGGTTGTCTTTACTCAAGCTTTCACTCTCAAGTTTCATGGTAGAATTCCTCTCTATATATATCCTCATCTCTTTCTCCCTCCCGTTCTGCCCTGGGATCATTTATTATGGGTGTGTACGACACACATAGAAACGGAATTGGGATGCTGGAAGTATAGAACGAACTGAGCACATATATACACAATGCACATCTACATACTAGTACATACATACACACACACATTGTATACCGGAGATAGGAGAGGGAAAGTTATAGATGTGGTAAACGATAGGATGTTCCATGTGGTAATGCATATGTCCAAATAATCCTAGAACCCGAACCAGACCAGAACGAGAACGAGCTATATATATGCATGTTACATGTTTGAAGAAGACGATGACGACGAAGGAAAAAGAGGAAGAGAGGACATGAGGATTTTTGGGGGGACACATGCGCTGAGGAAAGGATGTGGGACTTTATTGATCTCTCTCTCGCTCTCTCTCTCTTTCTCTCTCTTTCTTCTTTCTCTTCGTTTCTGAATTTTCTTGTTCTAGGCTGTCCCCATGAGTAAATTGTAACCATCTATTTCTTCTCTTCCCTATTATCTTTCTCTTTCGTCTACTTGGTGGATTTCTCTCAACTTTTGTAAGACTCCCACTTGTTCCATACCATCTAAAATATCTAGTTCATATGCACAATGTACCATCGCATATACAATATACACAGACAGTATCCAATACATGCTACATGTAGAATATCAATGCTGTCGAATATCGAATGTGAAAGAGTTGGACCGAGTAAATGGCGGCTCTGTTTCCTAAATCACGACCAAGATACAGATAAATATGAGACGAGCTCAAATCAACTTCAAACTGAATCTGAATGGGAATCTGTAGAAACTGTCGAATCGGAATAACTAGCAACCATATATACATAGGTACGTGTAGAAAAGTATAAAACTTTATATACTTTATTGTTGCCTCAGTGAGTCGAGAGTTCGAGATGTAAACTATATATTATATATCTCTTCATTTATGAACTAATTGGGTATTGGCCTTTCATCTTAGAAATTCACCTTACCAGAAAAACAACATGGCTAAATTGGTTTGTTCTGCTTCTCTTAGCACGAACTATCTACAATTCCCAGCTGCTTCACACAAACTCCTCTCTCTCTCTTTCTCTACATATTCGACTCATTTCTCCGTTTTCTCTCGGCTTTCCACATTGAGGATTCTGCATAATTTTACTGCATCAAAACGTCTCTCTGGGACTTGTTTTTTCGTGACCGAGTCGCGTCTGTACAGAATTCAAATTCAGTCCGAATAAATAAGAAAACTAACAAGTTTAACAAGTCTATACATTGTATTCGTATAATCGTAGCAGTTATACTTATACTTATCATTTCTCTACAGTCATAACTTTTACTTTACTCTTTCACCCATGAAATACTTATAAGAGGTTTGACTTTGAGCAGAAAGGAATATGTGAATGAATGAAAAATGCAGTGAAACCATGTAGAAATGTAAAATGCACATAGTAACTACTCACCATGTATATATATATACATATATACATATATCGTCCTATATGTCTACTCATTGTGCTATACCGTTGGGAAATCACAGTGTAATATAAAAACCAACTAGTTTTTTTTTCTTGGTTATACGAGCTATGAGAATAAAAAGCAATTTATATTTATTTTCCTGTAGACTCAAACTAAAAAAAAACTGGAATATCTGGAGTAGAGAGATTGGCTCGAAAATACTATATAAAATACTTATACACTTTCCAAGGTGCTCCTGCTACGGCTCACCCACACACAAGAAACGAGCATGGAATATAAAATTACTACACAAATCTTACTACATTTTGCATTCAGTTGACATGCCCGCTTGAAGGAATGAAATTACGATTACGATTATGTGTCTAATGAATTATGAAGTTGGGGAAGGAAATCTTTTATGGGTTCTTGTATATTTTTTTGTCATCATCTTTTGATATTGGATTTGTTATTTGGTATTTTGTGTTATTTGTTTTGCTATACAAAAAAATAAGGCAAAAATACAGAATGTATGTATGTACATTGTCTTTGTAAAGGATCTCTCTCTCTCTCGCTCTCAGTTTTTTTGCACATGAAAAATATGCGTTTTACACAAAGCTCATGTGTTAGCTATAAAATTCACCTGTAGTTAAATTCGAGTCTATATACATGTACAAATGTTCCTTGGTTATATAGATAAGATTTAAAAAAACTGAATCCCTCCTGTACAGACTTGTGCATAGTACCTCAAAGTAAATATAATATATAGCGAGAATCTGTAGAGAAATAATGAATGGTTGTTTTGATTGCGTGGCTGAGTACTGACTGAGAACTAAAAGCCAACTCTTTCAGCTATATACATATAGGTAGAGCCTAGAGGTACATGTTTTTTTTTGTATTATTACAGGCAGTGTGTGTCTGTGAGTGTACTTTGCATTCTACCAGTCTACATGAGTAATGTGTGCAAAATATTATTTCTGCTTGCTGCCGTTCGCATATAGGTAATCGTTATTGTATATGTGCCTGTACAAAATATATGTATACATATATAAATGTTTAATAATGTGTCCATGCACAGTGCACGTGGACAAGACACAACCGGCTGTAGTAGTCCAAAGTGCTCGTAGTGACTATATCTAAATTGCATTAAATATAATAACACAATAAAAAAATATGTACCTGTAGTGTATGTACAATTGATTAGCCTTCGTTTATAATGTGGCACACTCACCTTACCTTCGTATCTCTATCTCTCTCTCTCCTCTCTCAGCTATTCGTATGCAAAACCCAACAGTTATTTTCTTTTATGCAACAGATTCCCATTACAAATGCAGTGCAAGTTTCATAGTCATATATACCCTCATTTTAACGTTTTATTAAACATGACACAACTGCAATTGCAACGCTCGTTTTACATTTTTGTACCGAAATACTCGTGTATTATTATGATACTCCTGATAATTGACAACAGTTACTAGTTCCACTGTGTGTATTTGCATATTTCGTTAAAGTCAAGTACACGAACGAACGAACAAAGAAAGAAACAAATAAACACGAAGGAATATGAAATAAGAAATGTTAACTTGGATTTAAAGTCTCTTCAAGAATTTCTGTTTTGACCTCTGACCCCATTTGAAATGGGATAGGAAGAGACAGTGAGAGAGAGAGAGAGAGAGAGAGAAGGATTGTTGACAAGAGGGGAGATCTACAGAGAGTGATGTGTGTACATGGGTAAAATATAGTAAATAGAAATATAGAGGCAGAGAATCTGGAATATATATGTAGGAATGATTATGTTTGTAGGTAAAAGATGATGGAGTTGAGGAGATGAATTGTGTGTGCGTGCGTGTTACAAGAGTTGGAATTGACATATGTTTTGCTCGGCTGAGAGGGGACTGGATAAATGTGAGAAGACGTGAAGCGGGTAAAACGGAGTCTCCGCAAAATATAAATCTCTGAGTAAAAGAGAGAAGGAGAGAGAGAGAGAGCTAAAACTCTCTCAGCTCTCTCAGCGCCACGTTCATGCATCATAAATGTCATTTTCTCGCCCTTCCTCATACAATACATACTAGTACACATCTACTCTATTTCTATTTCTACAAATACTTTTCCATACCATCGTTTTTACCCTTTCTCAAGATGTATACTACACACCAAGTCAACTACCAGCATTCCCTTATTCAACACACATACACAAAGACCATTTGGAGGTATAAACGCACACATACAAATCACATCCACTTTATCATTTCGCCTTTTCCCCATCGCCTTCTCTTTTCTCTTCTCAAAATAGAAAAAAATAAAAACAAATAGACTCATTAGCAGCCGGCATTTAATTCCTTCACTTATAACCAATGAGTATTCCAATAGTGTGTGTGTATATGTTTATGTGAGCTATCCAATTTTTCAATATTATCCATGATTTACCTCCTCTGTATACTGTACACTCAACACTCACACAGTGTGTAGGTCATTTGTACTGAAGACTTTCCTATACCATCCTCATCATCAACATCATCGCACATAATAATATGATAATATAACATACGGAAAGTTGAGATAGCTCTCAGACATTACACTGTATGTTACGCTGCACACACAGAGAAACGAAAAAAAAAGTATAGTATGAATGTACATTTTGTACATGGCATTGTGGATATGAGTACGAGAAGGTTCACAAATGCAGTACAAGTTGCATGTTCGCGATTGGACTTTGTACTCTGTCAATTTATATTATATCCCCTCTTGTTTTTTATGTGTATAAGTACATATGTACATACATTCCCTCCATCATCAAGTATCAAGTCCAAGGCATGAAAATGTGCATATGAAACCTCAAAGCTCAAAACCTCAACATATTCAACTATCAAATACATATTATTTATATATTTATAAACCATAGTAAAAAATCTAACCACAGTCTGTATATGTACTAAATAAAGAATGAAAAAAAAAGTATTGAATACTCCACACTTGTCAACTTGTCTCCACATTCTCTATGTACTATGTATGTACTTGTTTTAATTTCTACGGCTGTCAACCCTGAATTATGGACTCTGTGAACCAGACCCACGTGTAATAATTTTACCAATTGGAAATTTCATTTAAGTATAGTTAGTTCAGTAGAAAATATGATACAGTTAATCATAAAAACTTACTTTTATGTTTAGATTGATTGGAATTCCTCCGGGTAAAAGCTTTGAAGAGTGACATCGTACTGTTGTTGTTGCTGGTATTATTGTTGTTATTTTGAATAGATATAGGTTTGGTTGTAGACGAATTACTGGAGTTAGTAATACTATTTTTATCCTTATTCAAATGAGATTGATTGAGATCCACATGAGATTCTGCGGACGACACACAATTCTTTAAATTTAAATTATTACTACTTTTGGTATTATTATGAGAACGGCCTAGGAGTTGACTGTGTTCACTATTTTTACTCAAGTTTTTATTACTCTTTTGCACTTGCTGCTGCTGCTGATTTTGATTTGAACTCGGACTTAAACTGAGACTTTTCAAAAGGATTTTGGTTTTGAGTTTAGAATTATTCTGAGATGGAAATGTTGTTGGTGGTGGAAATTCTTTATCAAGTTCCAGATTAGATTCGTCGTCCACTTGGATTAAGGGCGAGTTATCCATGGAATTGAATTGCACGACAGACGATGAATATATTTTATTTTTATTTTTCTCAACACTTTTATCTACTCCTTTTTTCTGTTTTCTGTTTTCTGTGTATAGAAAAAAGAGTTCTTGTTCAAGTATGATTTCGTGATCACGTAAGTATGTATTATTTGGGAATGCAAAACTCTATCAAGTTTATAGTTCAAGAGAGTGTAACTCAAATGGAGAATCAAGAGATGATGATGAAAAATATTCCCTCGCTCTCACACTCTCAATCTTCAAGTGAGGATGGAAGGTTGGAAGGCTTAAGCTTTTATAGGATTTCTGGGGAAATGCCATGGGAAAAATATTCTATGTGCTGCTGCTACTGCTTTACCAATGCCAGTTTACCAGTCACTTCTTTCTTACATTTACACACATATATACACTACGAGACTACAGTTGACTACACACACAGCTTGAATAGCTCGCAGAGTTTCTATAGTGTTGCTAGCAAACCCCCAAACACGCACAATTCACGCATACACAATGCTTACACACACTCACACTACGGCACTCAATATTATCATACATTATTATTATTATAGTAAATTTATGTACAAAAGCACTACAGACAAAACCCTTTGAGTCTAACAACAATAAATACAATTAGTCAACTATTTTCTCGACATGTAGATATAGTTAGTAACTATTAGTTACCGTTTTCCTCCTGGACAATCATTAGAAATCCCATGTAGAAACTGTGGTGTTCGATCATAACTTCATATACATATACTTTTCATTACTTTTCAATGTTATTTCTATTTGTAAATGCGTCATGTGTTTATGACCGTCTCGCGCATTTGCAGTTCATATTCTCATTTATTCTATACACATCTGTCAATTCTATTCTGTCTAAATACAAAAGAAGATATCATCATCTCTGCATAATATTTATCTCTCTGTTTACAAAATCTCATTTGAATTTTTCTCTCATTCTCATTCTCGAGCTGTGTGTTTCTCATAAATTTTAGTCCCGTCTGTCTGCTCACGAGTCAGTGTACACAATGTGTACTACACATCTCTAGTTCTCTACCCATTATATACTTGCAAATGAAAATCAATGTGCGAGTAAAGTCTACCTCCTCTTTTAGAGCACACACTCATACCCACAAGAGAAAATAAAGAGCCTTTTCATAATCTTTTGTTTACTCTATGAAACAGGTAAGAATAGTCCTGTAGAGGCAGATGAAAGGATTGAGAAATGATTAGATGCGGTTGATGGGTTAGTGTGAAGGAGAAAAATATTTATTTGTCTATGTATTTGTAATTGTATAGTGTAGACGTTTGATATTGGGGAATGATGAGAACAGGTAGAAAGTGATAAATATCATTTCAAGTATATATTATGTTCATAAGAAATACACGACATGAGAAGGTCAGAGTAAGTTTACGACTCAAAACTTAATGTAGATTTTTGTATTTACTCACTTCCTCGTTCAACTGTCTCAGGCTTTTACTCAGTAATCTATAGGCTTGTTATGATTGTGCAGGTATGTACACATGTATGTATGTTTTCCACACCATGCTTTGAGCAAAAGGAAGTTACGGATATACGTGTGTGTGTGTATATAGCTTTTGGGAGATTTTATTATTATATTTATTTTATAATATTATTTTATGGCCTATATGAAGGATGATGATAAATTGAGAATACTCTCATGTCTATATGGAATGGAATGAAAGAACAAGAGGAACTCTTGATGAAGTTGTGGCAGTGTGGTGGAGAAAAAAAAAGAAGAAATTGTACATGTTTCACGAATGCATGTCTGGGAAGTTGACATCGATTTGGGCTTGAAATTGAACTTTGGTCACAATTGTCAATAAATGTGTAAGAACTGCGTAGAAGAAAGTGATCGAATTGAATAAGTGTCTCTCTCGTTTCTCGTTACGTTTACTATACAAGTTTCTTATATATGTAGTACAATATAAAAGTATAACATGATGTATGCCTACTGCATATCCCTATTTACAGTATTATTATTACAACCCTGCATTAACTTGTATATTAGTTGTACAGTCTGCAAATAATACACAGAAGCTAACCATTTTAATTTTTAATGTTCCCAAGTCAAAACAAACCTTTGCAAGTTGTGATTTATGTCTTTACATGTATTAATAGAAACTGGTGTAATTTATTGCACTATACATATGTGTGTGTAAAAAATAGGGCATCGCTCTCTGTGTCGTCCTAATGTACTCGTAACCCTTAATTAATTCAGCGAGAAAATTTGTGTACATTTTTTTTACAAATAGGTATAGTGTAGCACACGCATACAATAAAACGGAAACCGTTGTCCGTGTCTGACAGGAATTACAGCTTCCACAATTTATAAATAAAAATAGCACAACTAAGTATGTAAATACATTGTATTTTTTCATCTGCATAAAATTCCAGGTCTGAATTATTAGTGTACCTATATATACTATATATACATAGGTTGTTCATATTTTCTCACAGCAAATTACAGACTTTGGACTCTCAAGTTCGGATTCCAATTGCATAATGAAAACAAAATGCAGTATTTCTGAACAAAGAAAACCATCATTTATTTTGTTCGTTTGAGCAAAAAATAGAAAAAAAAATTATTGTTGTTGTATACGGACTTGCAAAGCTCAGGATTTTGCTAAAGTTTAAAGTCACGAACAAGCCAAAGTACAAAGTCCGTCTCCGTACTTGCATATTTGGAAGTATAGTATTTACTATTATGATGAAATCCAATCCAGTTTTGTACTCATAATATAGAGTATAAAAAGTAATTATTGTATTTAGGCTATACATTTTCTGAGAATGGAAAATTAAACTTTGAACTTTTAAACAATGCAATATGAATATGAATATATGCCTATACGAGATGGTAGTATTGTATAACAAAATAAAAGATGAACTTTAATTTCTATGCCGTTTGCAATTTTCCTCATATACACTAACTTTGTTCACGTGCAAAACCCATGGCTCAGCGGTTTTTTGTGTTCTCTTGGCAGATACATTTTTTTGGCAAGTGAGGCTTGGATAAAGCTTGAAGCGAAATAACAATGCTTGTGAAAACACGAAAGCGTCTTATTTTTCCTGCATGCAACATATATTTCCAACCGAACATTTTTTTTATATCCCGACAGTACAAAACATTTTATATTAAATTACATATCCATTTTGAATATACTTTCTGTTTCATTTTTAATTGAACATTACAAGTTCGTTGTGGATTTTAAAGTAAATGCTTGGAAAAACAAAAACATTCTTATTCTTTATACACAAAAAGATAAAAAATGATCATTTATTTCAAATGACTCTTCTTGAGTTGGAGCAATTAGTACCATATCATCATATTATGCGATATTGTGCCAAGTTGTTCATTTTGAGAAATGTGTGTAAAATGAGACGAGACACCCTATATATTATAATGAATATATATACACAAACAAGTCGTTGTAAAAGTGAGAAGAAGATGAGTTAGCCTAGGATTAGCTATCCGATTACGATATTAGAAAGGAACAAGGAAAGTCAAGAGTTTATTCACATTGCATAATAATATACGTTGCCTATATACATTTCCTTTTCGTTCCATTTCAAAAATATATAAATGTTATCAATATTTTAATACAGTGATATATTGGTCAGACACGATAAGGAGTGGAGAAAAGTACGACGCAGTAATAATCGGAAGAAATACAAGAAGACACATCATACATATACACATTGGAAACCTGATTGACAAACAGTACATGTACTGCATGTATAGAGAGTGTACTTACTTACAGCGAGAGACATTATTCTGATGAAAATTGAGAAAGCACGTCCGTACCATGTGCTTTCATTATCGCCGTTAAATAGAACAACCATTTGGTGTCTATGTAGTCTCCTATATACTGTACCAACTCTTCACTAAATTAAGGCAAGTATGTGTATCTACAATATAGATGAATATAGCCTACAAAATACAAGTCGTCCTCATCTGATCTGATATTGCGTCGATCTATCCTAATCTTAGTTCCATAATCAATCATTTCACACGTCTTTCATCAAATCTCATTATTATTACGCATCATGCGAAATAAAACAACAAGGATTATTGGAAACGCATTTAACAAAATGAAGCAACTTTTCAAGTTATTTATTGACCAATAATAATACTAACACCACAGAAATGGAAACATTTTAATTTGTTGCAAGGCATCGCTATGGGAAGAATATCATTTGTAAAAATACAAATTTGTACTATAGTTTTAAAAAATATAAAAGAGTTTGATACATACGAAATAAGATGAACTGCTGACAGTACTGTAATTCTTAGGGTATATAACATGTTATATATACTCTAAGCTGTAATTGGACTGGGCTGGACTTGGGGATGGAAGAAAATAGCTTTCATCCGATTGTACAATTTCTGGCCGTTACTTTCTTTTGAGGAGTCACTCTGGAACACAAATTCAACAGGATCGGATTTTAATATGTACAAGCATTTAAATAAAGAGACAGAACTATAGTACTATAATAGTATTTACATCAGCCATTATAGGATGAACTAGGACTTGAAACTTGGAAATAAAACTGCGAATGTTGGTATCAGAAACTCGTTCCGCCAAATTAGTCTTCTGAAACATCCACAATTAAAATAAAGACATGATAAGTAATGAATGTTATACTAGCAGTACTCACGTTCAAAATACATGATAAGTACATATATAAGTAAGTATCAACTTTATTTGATGCAACTTACTTGCCAAAGTATAACATCCACACAGTTTTTGTTTAAAAAGCGTGTACTTAAAAATCCGATTTCTTCAGCTGCTATGTCAAGTGACCGAGGATCCGATTCTTCAACTATTATCAAAATATATGATGATTCGTGTGGAGGACAGATTAATTCCAGGTCTAGATTTTCATTTTTACTTGAAACCAGTGTTGGGACATGGGATAATTTTAGATTTATGGGGGTTTCGTCCTCACTTGCAGCTTTCTTTATATACTTTGCCAATTTTATAACAACATCCGCCTTCCCGGTTACCTAAAAAACGAAGAAAAACCAAATTTACAACCTTATATTCCAATTATCTGGATCGTGTTTGTACTTTATCAAAAAAACATTATTATTGTTTATATTATGTTTGTTCACAATCACACAGCTATTATAATTAGTCTTACCACAAGATTTGCCGTCATATTTTCGATTGATTCTTTTCTTAACACTATAAGTAACAGTAACAATAGATTATTTAACTTGAACACTGTTCAATGAAACAGAATATTCTGTATTTACAGAACAATTATATTATTATTATGTATGTATTAATTAATTTGACACTTTTGTCACGACCCTGTGCGAAACCGCTCAATCTTCAAGGATACAGATTTTATGCAAGATCTTCTGTTATGTGAAAGAATAACTCCACGCTAGGTACAATTAATTAATTAAGTACACGCTTTTGATTTGAATTTGACTGAGGTCTTGAATCAAGTTATTTATTTAGCAATTACAAACACATTTACTCACAAATACTACGTATTTATATTCTTCTATACCATTTTTGTTTATGTGTCATACGTATAGATTAATAGTAGAATCTGTCACTTTCCTTGAAAACAATACAATCAAAAATATATATTATATATTTATGAAGCCAACTTCATATTATCATTCAAAATGGTTAAATATTCTCATTTTTTGTACACGAGTGTGTAGGTATGTATAATATTGATGAAATGTCAATAAATTTATTACATATTTTTATTTTTATGTACTTACAAGGTACAAGAGAAAAAAAATCGACTCAATAAATTATTGAATCGATTTTTTTTCTTATTATTAAATATTCAATGATAATAGGTATTAGAATAATTAGAATTGCATAATAAAATGAAGATTTGGCATGCAAATTATACACACATGTCTTACATCATTGCCAAATCAAATGTACAGATTTGATCATCAAAAAAAGTAACCTAAGAAGACAGGAAGAGGAGTTGAAAGAAATAAAAAAACTAGACACTTTACACTTACATACAAAAAATTGTAAGTTTTGTCTATCCTGAAAATATTGAATTCATATATTCAAAATTGTAATAACAATCATAATAATATATTAAATTATCGTTTATGTATTATGTCAAATCATATTAGGTTTACAATTTATGGTCTCTTACTCTCTGAAAAATAATTATAGTATGTCAAAAAGATTGTTAAATTTTTAAGTCAAAACAAAAGTAATTTCGTGAAGCTGTTTCATGGAAGCTGTGGCTTCATCATCAATGATGTTTGCATCTTGAAATTTAAAATTGACAGCAGTGTCATCAGCTTGCACGACGGCATTTGTCTTCTCTCTTTCTCCAGCATAGCAGTACAAATTGGGTCCTTGGACATAGACACTAGCAATGTAGACAATATTGGGTGCAATACGGACAGGTTTGTCGAATTCGCAGTAGTAAGGAGCTTCAAGGAAAGCCATGCTCTCTTTCTTTGATCCATACATTGTTTGTAGAACTGAGTCCTCCAATTTGATTTCAACTTCACATGCATTACCAGATTTGTTGAGCTTTCGTTGCTTTGGAGTCTCCCCTCTTGATGTGCTAAACGCATTGATAGCAAAAGCTACGACCCACATTGGAGTATCAACTTGAAATCTGTAAAATGACATGATCATAAGAATTATTATTAATCATTGACAATTGATTATTATAATTTGACAAATTATAATAACATTATTAACATTTATAAATAAAGTAAATTATAAAATATAAGTAGAAGTTTAGTTTATTATAATAAAACGTACCCAATACGATCCCAACCTCCTTCAGTTCTTTTATAATTTGACCCAACAGCAAATCGATTTACTGTAAAAGTTCGTCCACTTGGTTCATAGTATTTCCTTGGGTTCAGATTGAAATCCAATGGTAGGATACTTGCTCTTTGAGGCTCCGGAATGTTAAAGTACATGAAGATGGGTACGAGTTCATCATTGGTCAGAATACCCTTCTTGGCTACTCTCAAAGAGAATTCTGCACAGTCCATTTGAGGGAAGCGGATTTGAGGAATCACATCCTTCAAGACTAAACGAAGATTATTTGACGTGACTTGTTGCCCATCCCTTTTACATTGAGCTTTGGCCCAACGAAGGACAGCCTCATAGACTTGCATTTCATCAGCTGCTTCCAATTCATCGTCCTCCAAGAGTCGGCACAGATTACCTGCTGAAAGTCCAAGAAAGTCCTCCGACTCCAAGACATTTCGAGCATTTCTAGAAATATATACATCAAATTAATAGTCATTACTTTTATGCATCAAAAATATATAGGATAATGAATGATTATTATTGTACATATACATATATTAATTTTTATATATTATCATGTTTAAGTACCTTCGAATATGACTCAAAGCAGAGTCAGCCAATTCATTTTGATCAAATCGTTCAGCTTGTTGATAAATGGATGCAGCATTTTTATCAGACAAATGAGTTTTGAGAAGAAGAGCGCAAAGAGTTACCAAGTCTGGTACTTGAAATTTATTTGCAGCATACAAAAGAGCTGGGGCATCATTTACTTCAGCTTCCGTCTCTCCGGTGTACAAAAACTATAGAAAAAGACAAATTCAATATTTTCATATAATCCATGGTATGACGAGAATGAAGAATATCTTCTGATGTTTTAAAACTGACTTACATTTAATAAAAGTCTAAATGGTTTAGGTTCCACGTCTGTGATGAAAATTTCTGCTGCGGGATGAGTCCCACTGAGCATTTGTTGAAAAACGGGAGAACCCGTACTGAGAATCAACTTGTGAGCTTTGAATGGGATTTCATTTTTACCCACGAGAAGAATAACATCAGAATTTATTCCACTATCCAAGAGATATACAAAACGTTCCTTGTGTGTTGGACAAGTTTTTTGCCAATCAGCTCCATTAGTAGTAGAGTTTGGCAAGTTTTGAGTAGGAGATTCATCACTCTGAGTTAGTCCATTCTGTGGTGATGCTACATTGTTGACTGGAGAATCGTCCATCGCATTATCTTCCATGGTTGACTCCTTGCTGACTTCTTTATAAAAAAACAAGAATAATAATATGCATAATGAAGTTAAATTTTAAACTGTATGTTCGATACTAGACTATCTAAACTTTAGTTGTTTTAAAAAAAAGATTGTGATTAAGTAACATACAAAGGATATGGGAATGAAAAAAAAAATGACAAAAAAAATCATGTGCAAAGAAAGGAAAACTCAAGTTTATACTTTGTACGTGAACACATTGAATAAATAAGCAAATACCTTTACGATGTGTACGAAAGAACACAATTGACACTTAATTATGTCTTGACCGATGACCTGTGAGCTGTCAATAGATATAGAAGAAAGAAAAATAGTGACCCGGTGTCTGTGGAATTTTTCCGCTTTGAATGCTTTTAAGGGAAACTCAGAGGGAAAGAAGGACGCTCAAGCCTAGCGTCTTTTTTCAATTTAAATTACCACGGCGGCAACTACCGCAGCTTCTTGTATCATTTTCTTTATACTCGTCTAATTTCCTTATTCGAATACTTATTTAACTGTTTATTGTTAAAGGCATTTAGAAAATATGATCATTGATCGTGATCGTGATAAAATAATAGTCAACTCCAACTTTACCCGTCCTTTAATGTTTCTTTTGCAGTTCTATTTAATTGTGTGCTTGTCCAATATTTAATTTCATAGATACTTAATACTTACTCGTCGCTTTAATTTTAGGAATTATGGAACGACATATTTTAAAATGAAAAAAAAACCAGCACAATATGTATAATTAAAATTAACAAATATTAAATCTGTATATGTATGATGTATAAATGTAGGACATGGAACACAAAGTTCATAATGAAGACGGGGAAAACTCATTACTTATAAACAAAAATTATACAGAAAAAGAAGAAGAAGATCTCTATTCATGTGGGGTGACGTGCAAACTGAACCTGTAAAAAACATTTTTCGTTTTCTATAATGAAGCTTCTGATTTTTCAACTAATCCCCACATTTACTTTTTGGCTAGTCAACTGAGCAACATTAAAAACATTCCCATCAATACTCCCCTATCATCGATTGATCGATTATATCAAGTAAAGCTTGATATATCAAATGAAATTTAGTATATATCTGTATAGTATAATCATCAAATCCATTTGATTGTATGGATTTACAATTAGTGAACTTTCATTACGTAACTGTACAATCAAGTGATTACTGTTCTGTGAATAAAACAAGTCCCCTTTGTATTCATTCACGTCTCTTTAAATACAAACCCTGTGAATAATTTTATTGGACAAAAAAGTGTATATAGGGGATTTAAATAAGGAAGCATCATATAAGAAAGGATTGAGGCCATGAAGGGTTTTTACTGGAGACTCTCATCAGCAGGATCATCTTCAACAATACGAGGAATCCTATCATTTGTGTTATTGGCTCTAATAACTTGGGACTTGTTCTGCTTGAGTGTATTAGCCAGTGATGAGACACATGTCCATTCACATTCACATCCAGACATCATGACGACTGAATCCAGTCAACTTGTACCGGTCGTCGTCGTCGGTGGGGAAACCAAAGACTCTTTCTCCATGTCGTCACGAGCTTTCTTTTGGATAAGTCCGTATTTTAATGTGAATATTTTCCTATTCGTCCTCCCGTTTGTTCTCATGCCTGGACTCGCTATCTGGTTGTATTTGATCTATCCACCAGGGAAATATTACAGTCAAGTACCTCCTGGTTATGTTGGCTATGTCAAGAACAACTTTACGGATGCAGACACGGATTTTGCTCAGTTAATACCTGATTATTAGCGCATACATAAGTTCATCTAACTCCTGAGCTCTGTCAAGGAAACCCCAAATCCATCCCCTTATTTTATTTATTGTAAATTGGCTAAAAATAAAAGTGACGTCAAGCAAAAATATTAAATATTTCCTTGTATATACAGTGTCATGGAATATTTGCACAGAATCAACCGTTTCTTCACCTATTTATATTTTGTATACAGTATATATAAGAATACGAATAAAAAGATTTCATTTACACAAGAAAACTTCATTTTCCCTGTAATTGCATGTAATGAGTTGATGAACGGGAGTTTTCATATGGCCTGTGACTGCGTGTGTGTATGTTTGTATGTGTTCAGATTATCTTTTAGACACGAGATGACTATTTAAATGTGTAGAAATATATACCTATGAATTATGCATATCCAACTCGTTGCATAAATGCATGTACTATGACAAGTCAGGAGTGAACGAAATATCTGTATAGCATGTGAAGGTAAATAGGGCCAGTGGAGAAGTTGACATGGAGGAGGAGGTACAGTTTGTTTGTCATGGAGATGATGAATTGTCGATCAGCTCACACGAGGGATTCTTCTGGACCTGCATTTACAATATCCGGCTCTGTGGTGCAGGAGTGTGTGCTTCCATTGGATATTTAACTGATTTACTATGCTGTTGTTGTTTTTGTAAACGGTCTTAATTAAATCTGAGAGAATCGTTCATTCCATTTTATTCATACAGTTCAAAAAGTTCCGTTGCATATACACATGTATGTACATTGATTTTTAATTTGTTTGTGAGTTGGATAGACCCTTTCATTGCCGGACTTTTTTGCGACAAGAATCGACAGTGATGAGGAAAGTCCTGGAGGCTTTGCCCAAGAAATTTGAAGCAATACATTCGTACTTGTCCGAACACTTGACGTGCGGTTCAAATTGGTACGTCAAAATCCCCGTGTACGTTTCATAATTAACGTTTTCCAATTGCTTCTCCGTCAAAACCTATATATACAAATAAATAAATTATGACTGAATGGAAACATTCAGGATTTCCATTAGCATTAAAAACTTTTATGTACGTACTTTGCCATTCTTTTTCCAGATTGGTTTTTTCGGTGTGGGTTGACCAGTAATATTGCAGGAAATAATCTCGGATTCCGGGTGAAAGTGATGGATTCTGTGGATTCGGTTTCCTCATTTATTTTTGGGGCCCGTGGGACAGTCGCCTCTATATATAATACAAAACCAAACATATAATTATGAGTTTCACACGAATCATGAACTACAGATAAGTATCTGTATAGTTTTAAGATGCTATCGAATTTAAGATTCAAAACAAACCAAGTTCATCCTCATTCTCTATATAAAGTTCGGACTTTGGATCTTGTGTTGGTATTGGTAAAGGGGCTAATTTGATGGATCCAAATACCATTGTTATCACGTCTGCCCCCAGAGTCGTCTCTTCTATAACTTGGCTTATTGGTTCACTTGAACTTTGATTGCCTTCAACCATCTCTGTTGTAACTTTCTCCGTTGTTTGCTCCGATTGCGATTCCTCTAAAATAGATTCAGTGGTGGACTCCTCGTAGATTGCTTTTACATGACGGATTCTACGAGATGAAGGTGGATGACGTGACCTCACTGACACGACAACTATCGCAAGTACAAGAAATATACAAATATGATTCATTGCGGAGTTATACAAATATACGATGAGCTTGAACCTTGAGAGGAGTCTCTATATACTCTGAACTATCCTCAACGAAATCTACTTACACATTCACGACATGTATATATATTTTTTACAAATAAAATGGAAAAAGTCAACATAAGGAAACTGTTGCATTTCCTTTTGTGTGCATACAAATGCATACAACTTAACCCAAGGAAAACCTACTAAATAACTAATTTGTCGAGTCGATTGAATAAATAGAAATAATTACAGTTTACGTATATAAAAGGTATTTTATTTTATTTGCCCGTGGACATATCGTCAGACTATATATGTAAAAAGTCAGAAAAATAATCAATATCAGCAACGACGACAACAACAAAACAAAAAACATACTTATGCAATGAAAAATAAACGTTTGATTGAATGAAAAAAAAGTGGATGTGGTTATTTCGTTTCGTTTTTGCATTTGTTTGTATATTATAAGTACATTTATTCCTCTTCTTGTTTCATACAATTCCACTGGATGGGACAGCAAAGCGTTCTCCCGGTATCCGTCACATAGTATTGAGGCTCACACTGATTCACGAGATCATGTTGATTATGAATCGTTATACCACAATTCACTTCACGACACATATCCGTCCCCAAAGTTCCTATATCAATATAATTGAATTAGTGTGGACTAAACTACCTATATACTTTGTATGTATTTTGCCATTTATATCGTATATTATACGATATAATATATATATCGATTAAATTAATTGTGAGTACCAGTGAAGTTTCGATTGCAACTGCAAGTATGACAAGGATATTCATCGGGGTAGATGGTCTCTCCTTCCACATAATCTCTCCCCGCAAATTTACATTTGAATGGCTCTGTAGCATTTTTGGTCGCCGCTTCCAATGATGGACAAACATAGTCTGCTGGACAACAAGTATTATTCTTGTAGATGGGCACACAATTTTTCCTTTCTGGTGGTGGGAAACAGTCCACGGCGGCACAAGTGATTCGGGGTCCAATTGAATTCCCAAATCCTTCAGCACAGAAACAGCCGACGGAACAAGCATTATCTTCTCTCGTCTCCGGGATTTGATCACCCACATTGTATAATTTGTCATTGTACCAACATTTCGTACTGTTCAGTGCTCTCTTGATTTTATTCACATCCTCACCTATAGACAAACATTACAAACAAATACAAATGTATAACAAAAAATAAACACAACCACAAATCCATTAATAAAATCTATATTCAAGAAATTCAACATTACAGCATTCTATATACATAATCATCGTTTTTCTTTACTCTGTTTTCCGCATTTGGAATTGCACTCATCGATTGTCTGGAAATTATTTGAGTTTCCTCCGCAGCCAGAATATGGGAATGGAGCACATTTGTAGTTGACTGTCGAATGGTAAAATCGAATGACAATGTCCTCTTTGGATGTCTTTACTTGATTTTCAGTACTATTCAAATTGGAATAATCTGTATTGGTCAATGTAGCCGGACACGAGCCGGAATCTGCTGGAAATCGGCATGGATCTTCTTCCTCCACACATTGACCTGTCCTTACTATATATATATATATACATATATATATATGTCCAAGCATACGAACATTTACACAATCTTGTGAATTATATATTCCAATATTCCTCATGAATTGAAAACATGTATTGAAAAATTACAAGTTTACCCAGAGCGAGTAGGAGGAGACTCGTTGAAAGTTTTAGTAGAGATGCAGTACTAGCCATTGGATGAAATAAGACACAGGGAACAATTTTTTTGAATGTTTGGAATAGTTTGGATGTGAATTATTATTATTGGATAATTTTTTTTTTTTAGGTGGAGCAACTTTCGGGAGATTGGAAATTTTTCACTTAGTAATTAATTAATATAGTAATGGGGAGAAGAAAAAAAACTTATTTACGTCTTAGAGCTGCTGATGCTGCTGCTGATGAGCATGATGAACAAGTTTTGATCTAGTTGTAGTTGGATACTCAATACTCAATACAGTCAACATCAACACTCAATCGTCAATGAGATGAAGATGAAATGTGACTGATGGAACAGAAGATTATGCACAGAGCAAGAGAGAGAGAGAGAGATGAGAGACTTGTGTTTCAAAAACTGGTTTTTCTTCTCTCTTTAAGTCTTCGTCACTGCCCTGGATTCTCATTCTTTTTAGCTCTCTCACACAGACTGACCTCAACATCAACACATTGTTTCGATATCCAAATAGCAAATAGCAAATGTCAATACTCAATGCATATGTATATGTATGAATTTCCACACAATGTACAATAGAATTTCGAAACATATAATATAACTGCGTGCTTTGAATTCCTTCCAACGAGTTTCAGAGTGCTCAACTCGGAAAGTATTTATTTATATTTATGATGATGATTATGATGACTGAAATGAAAATGGTACAAAGTACAAAGACTTTGGATTGTTTATTTACTTTGAGTTTCATTTTTTTAATTATTTTTTTGATTCAAAACGTTTTTTTTTTGTATAGTTGTTTTTTTTTGTTTGGTGTTGGCGAAAAAATCGAAATAAAATTAACAGATGGCGTACTGTTTTCTTTGTTCCCAACTCGCATTCGCGCGCATACACTACTAAATTAACTAAATAATTAATTAAACTCACTAACTATAGCTTTAACTTTAACCCTGTACACACATGCATACATAACATATATACATACACACACAAGTTTACAAGTTGTAATAATAATTATCTAGTTTTTTCTCGTAAATAAATTTTATGTATATATTTTTGTGTATATTTGTGTAACATGTTTAATTTAAATATTATGTTGATCGGAATGATTTGTGTACTATAAGGAATGCCTATCATGTATAGTATTAATATATTTGAGTTAATAATGTGCAAAGTTTTCTACAAATCGAAATGGATGTATATATCTGTATCATAGTAGGATGGGGGTTGCTTAGTTGCTTTTCTTGATAAAATGTCGAAATGTCGTAATTCGTTATATGTAGATGCTGTGGATTTTGTTTCATTTGTATCATTTGTATTTGTATATATATTTGGAATGATATGATGGCCAAATAGTTGAGCTTTGGCTACGACTCTGCTAAACAGTTGAGACGGACGTGTTGAAAAGGCGTTGTTTCCATATCCACAATTACATTGTCACCTGTCGTCAAATATATACCCATCCATATTTTTTTTACATATACGATAGTTAATTATTGTAGGTATACTTTTTGATTGTTCAATATTAATATTGGAGACATTGCCAAATAATGAAATAATTATCTACTGGGAAATTACCGGAAAAGTTGGATGTGAGTCGAAGATTGATTTGTCTTCTAAATGGTTGGCTGCTGGCACCTATACATAATAATAATAAAAACATAAAAAACTTGAGAAAGGATTCTTAAAGGCATGATGTGTTTGAATCTCAAAATAAATCAAAAATGAAAATGTTCCTCCTAATAAAAATCCGGACAGTGAAATTGTTGGCATATTTTTTAATATCAAATCCCACAAGGGAAAACAAGTGATACCTATACATGAAATAAATGATAGGTAAAGTCTAGTACATCACATGTTGTGTGTGTGCGTACATATTAAAATATGATTATGATTATTATGATGATTATGCGTAGAGCGTGTACTGGTGGAGAATGGGGAAATGTGCTGAGTTGTGTGTGACGACATTGAATACAGCGTAATTAGTATGAATGGAGGAATCCGGGTGGCCGAAATTTTGTTGACAATTCACATGATTTACTTTCCATTCCCTCACACAAACATCCCACACAATTAAACATCATGATAGTAAAAAAAAGTCTCTTATACATGTACTTTCAACTCTCAGTCGTCAGTCGTCAGTGAGTACACAACACATTGAAGGAAAGAAAGAAAAAAAAAGTGTAGGGAAATAATAATTGAGAAAGTTTTATTTTCTCTTTTGATAGTAGTCACTCGACCAAATCTCCATTCCACATCGTACACATTCTACACATGCACTTAACAAATATAAAAAAATATCATACGCTATACATCAAGGGAACAAAACGTATACATATATACAAATCATAATTCACAAATTGTACTTACTTTTTTTATTGGAATTCTTCTTTTGTCGCGCTCTAGAATTGGAATTTCGATTCAACATACAATAATAATCATTTAATTATCAGTACAAACAACATTACAATTATATACATGCAATGCTTTTGTCTTATTCAAATATAGTGTTAGAAATGCATGACGGAGAGAGAGAGAGAGAGAGAGGTGTGTTTTTTGATGGGGGTGTTTTGTGTTACCTGGAATTTTGGAACCAGACTTGGGTGACTCGTTTGGAGAGACCAGTGATTTGAGCTATTCTCTCTAGATCCTGTCCATCGGGATTGGAGTCTAGTTGAAAGTTGGCTTGGAGGACTTGTAATTGTTCATCGGTGAACGTGGTACGAACTCTTTTGGTTTTGGATTTGGAAGAGACATGATTGGGATCTCCATCATGACCCTCGGAATCTGAGGAACTCGACGGTCCATCCACCGTCTCCTGGTAATGTGTCTTACACAGTACTCTCTGATCGAATAGAGCAAACTCCTCCCCAGTTGATAATTGTCTTTTACCTTTTCATCCCCACACACAATCACAATCTCAATTACATACTCTTCTCAAACAAACAAACAAAATACATCTGGGAAATACACTAGATTCTCTACAAAACATTTTTAAAATTCTATAAATATTAGTATATATAATATCGGTATGTCTAAAAGAGAGTAAGTATATGGTATTTCGTACAGGCATCACAGGCAAAACAGGCGAGATGATAAACTTGCTCACACAAGGAGTGGCCGTCACGAGCTCTCCGTACCCAATCTGAGGAACTTATCCAACGATTGCATTTTGCACATTTGGTTCCGAATGTTCTATTAAAAGTATAAGTATTAAAAATTAAAACAGATTGAAAAACACACACGTTTTAGCTATAGAAATATCAAATATCAAATATCATTATTTTGTCTTATTCTTGAGAAAATTCCTATATATGTATGTATAGTTTTATTTATTCATTTTTGATTCCGCATTTTCATATCAAACAACATGAAATGTGAATGAGGAAACGTGTGGGGATAATAATGAAGATATGCTGTTCATTGACAAAATGACAATAATTGACGTGGAGGGATCAAGTGATCAATGTGAGTGTGTGCATGGGGTGATTGTGACATGACATGGCAGAGAATACGCTACAGACTTGTGACTCTCTAGGATCTATGATTAATGTCATCCACATATATACGTATAAATATGCGTCTTGAGAACCGTGTACAGCTGAAAAAGAAGAGGGAGAGAGAGAGAGAGAGAGAGAGAGTGACTCTGCATCTTACGGGAGGTCAACTGATCTGTTTGTGTCAACCTGCTCTGTACATTGATATGTATGAATTCCAATCCCATCCATTGCATTTTGACTGTTCTCTCTCTCTCTTTCTCTCTCTTTCTCTCTTTTTCGTTCTTACTCGTTGGTATTTGGGTATTGGAATCGGAATTGAATATTATTTTGTGCTTCGTAACGACAAGGACAATCCATTTATTACCAGATTCGAATTTCAAATTTCAAATTGACTTTGAATTCAGAGAGTTTTTAGCTTTGGTTCTGTATAGTCTGGAGAAGTCACACAAGGGGACAAGAAAAAACACAATTCACAATGAAAATGTACTGTGTGTGTGTGTGTGTGTGCTCAATATATTTTTGATAGTTGATAGTGTTACCAGTTACCACTAACCACAATGACAATCTCTAACCCAGAGAGTCCATTGTCCAAATCCCAACCACAAGAAGAAGACGAAAGAGACAGAAGAAAAAGAAAAGAAGAATAAGAAGCGAAACCACCTTACATTCAATGACACAAAGCATTCAAAGCTTCCATCTCTTCCATAATAATAATAATAATAATAAAAGAATCTGTATGGTTATAAATACCCAGTTCATGTTCATGTAGTGTTACACATGTACATTCACAAGATGATCATCATCATCGTCATCATCATATACGAAGATCAAGAAGAAGAAGATGATGATGGTGATGTTGATTGTTCAGATATGATATGATTTCTCGAGTCTCTCTCTCTCTGTCTCTCTACAAACCATCATAAAAAAGAAGAAAAACCCGGAGCATGATCGTAAAAACTGAAGAGAAGGAACTGAAGTGAAAAAATGAATATCGTTCATCCAATTACACATATGGAAGCATTTGTGCTGTTGTTGTTGTCGTGGGCTCCAACTCCCGACTGTCTATATTCTATATACATACTTGATACTTTATTTTAATATACTGCACACTGTACTGCAGGGAATATAATAATAATAATAATAATAATCCATAGAGTTGGTTGGTTGGGGAGACGGTGACAACATGGACAACATGTGAATTGCCAATGGAAATCTCATTAGTGACTATTTGCCATGATGAAGATCCCTTTGGGAGACTCAATAGTCGGGTAATTGTTCCATGTTCCAAACGGAGAGTGAGTGAACGAACGAATGAACGAACGAACGTATGAACGAGGAGAGGAAAGCCAAAGGGTTAGCAGCAGTTATTTATATTTATTATCTCTGTCCTGAGTACACTGTATAAATGTACACTTTACCCACTATCACCAACATGTAAGTAAGTTCAGCCAAGGATTTGGATTTGCGTTTGTATGCAATTGACGAGAGACACAGAGAGAGTTTTGTACATATTTGTGTTTTGTGGTTGTCGTTTGTGTGTGTAGTGTATGTGTGTGTGTGGAAGTTGGAACATGAAATGGTTTGGTTTGGTAGCGTGTCCAAAGGCGGGTGAGATCGGGTGTGAAAAGGACCATCATCACTCATATAAAGATAGCCATAACAAGTGTCAAGATAACCATCTGTTTTCATCGCTCGGGTCAAAGGTAAAAAAGCGGAGAGACTGAAGGAGGAATTTTATTCGCGCACCAACCTCCACCCCCTACTGTGTTCGATTCCTTCCCAACACACACATTCACCGACAACCCACAACCACAACACACAGCCAAAACAGAAAAAGAAAAATGAAGAAGAAGAAAAAAACGAGAGAAAAAGAAAAGTCAAAGAACAAGAAAAAAATCCTCATTCTCTATCTCTCATTCTCTCATGTATACACTGATTTTTCAAGTGCTTGAGAGGCAAGTTATGTGTATCTATCATCTATGTGTATGAGTGTGTGTGTGTGAGAGAGAGTGAGATGGAAATGAAAAGAGTAAGAGAGACAGAGTACAGAAGAAGAAGAAGAAGGAGAAAAAAGACGCGATGCATTCATTTCATTTGATCATTCTTTAGATCTGTGTATAGATGAAGTAAAGTAAGTGAGAGGGGGAAAACGAGTCATTTACACGGAGTACTGAGTTGCCTTTTCACTGGATCTGTTTGTCGTTGTCGCCTGATCATCAACAGACTACCAAGAATAAAAGTATCAGCATGACCTGGAAGGTCAAGAGAATCATAAAGTATCCTCACTCTGGACAATCATCCTTTTGGATCATCATCAGGTGTAACTCACATAAACACAAGCATGCACTACACAACACACACAGTCAAACATTTCAAATATGTACACCCCATGTCACTTCATTTCATTATCCAACAAACATCAAATCCCATGCACAACCAACTATATACTAGAGGAGACGGGGGCAAGATTGAGCCACTTGCAAAATCGGGTGTGCAACAAGAACGAGAAAATGTACAAAGTTT
>JAIUND010001808.1:0-29975 GCA_034699125.1 Gisinianus flammeolus | reverse complement strand
TTAACAGAGAAAAAAGATGTGCATGTCCAAAGTTGAAAATTCGGTCAAAGTGGCCGAATTCACCCCAGTCCACGGTACTTTACTTTCTACGTCTTTCTCACTACCACAGTTTTCTCTTGTATATTGTCCATGTCTTTGTTTTCTCCATGGAAATTTTCATGGATTCTTGTGGGTAAAGGCAGCATAAAGACGGAAGTCACAATTCCCATTTGACACAATTCCCGTATAAAGGTATAAATCCTTTATACCTTTTCTATATGCCCACACTTGAAGCTAAATGAAGTGTTTGAGGATAATGCATATTATACGATAGGTATACATGCAAATCACCAAATACCAACTCTCGTTCCGTTTGGTGGTAAAAAACGAGGTCATAGACGAAAATGTATGAGCGCGTAAGAAAGGGACCAAATGCAATAAATTAATAAATAAAGAGTTCACTGGCCCAACTCTCATCGCGGGTTAATTCTAGAAATCTAGAAAATTCCATATATAGTCCATAACATTCTAAATACTACACATTTACATCCTGGAATTGTGCCAATAATGTAACTACCATTGTCTAATTGGCCGGTATAGAATGTGACACAAAAGTTGTCCAAGTCCAACAGTTGGACTCTCAAATATTATTGATTATCCCATGAAACGGCGTTGATGAGTGATGACTCAACCATAAAATAGTCAGCTGCTATATATTTATATAATATGCTATGCTATGCGGATTCAGAGAAAATTAAGAACATGTGGGAGAGGAATTGAGGAAAACAACAGTGTTTAATTGTGTGATTTATACTATAGGAAGATCAGTTCTGTAGAAATTGTAACTGTAGTCAAATCTGTACATATAGTCGTACAGAAATGGATATAAATAAATAAATATTTAAGTAAGAATGAATTGCGTCTTAAAGTTGGCCTCAGTTGACCTTTGTTTTCTTAATTCATCATTTTTTTTTTCATTCTGAGATTTCCAATTACTCACTCTCGTACATCACATATCAATTTACTCGTACAGATAATCCCCATTGGATATTTAAAATATCATATTTTTACTATGCATATAGTAAAAACAGTAAAAAGCCCAACCTTTCTCATATCAGTTCAACATGCATAGTCACCTCACTTTTTATCTAAACTCTCCATAACTTTTCCTTCTCTCTCACTTCTCTCTCATTTTCCTCATATTTTATCATCTCAAGAGAGTTTGACTCAACTATTGAATGTCTCATTCCAACTCCACAGTTCAATATTTTAACTTGTACTAATATACTCGCAGCATCCGTAAGTTTTCTCCATCATTTTAATTATTTCCATTTATTACCTATTTATTTACCATAATTATACATAATTACAGATACTTACCTAATAAAATCCTTAATTAGCTCGATTGAGATCTGAGCAAACAAAATGTATACGTTAGCGTAAAAGTCGTTCGTCAGGACTTTGATTTTAATCTGTTTGATCTATATTTTAATTGGTGAAACAGGGGCAAAAATTCCATACCTAATCAAAATGAAGTTGTCTCTCATCCTGGCCGTTGCAGCCATTCTGACGTGTTTGGCTTTTCTCGGATGTTCTGACGCAGCTCCGTCTGAAGGAGAAACTCAATTCGCTGTATAAAAAGATCTGATTATCTGTGCATGTATCTGTAGACTTGTGTTTTACATCATTTATATATATTTTCCATAAATATATGCAAAAAAGAACTATACTATATGTATTGATAATTGAATATGGTTTTGTGCATAGTCTTTGACAGCTGATTCCACGTCCACGGGAAATGGAGTACAGCAGAAGGAAAGTGGATTTTGGGGGAATTACTGGCGAGATAATTTGAAGCCTTTGATCATCCTGTCGTATGAACAAGGGAAATTGAAGCTGAGGGAAGTCACTATTTACCTTCATAGGAAGCTCAAGGGAGGTGAAGAAGAGTAACGCTATATCCAAACCCTTATGTAATGTAACCATAATTTTTGGCATAACCATTCACTTTTGTACATTTCAATCATTCATTGCCAAAAAAAATGTACACTCAAATCCAGTTGGTGCTGGTGGTTTCCCTGCTCACAATATTTTGGAATAAATATTAATAATAACTATATCTCGGTATTACAATATATTTATGACTAAAAATTCCATTTCAATTTACCTTAAAATTCAAAGTCTGATAACTTCATTGTACTTCATTGTACTATCCCAATTTTGTACTCGTATTTCCATATATTCCATTCGGGACCAAATTCAGTTTGTTTTTCTCTCCACAACTTGAATTTGTTGAAGTTGAAAATTCAGTTTGATTTCCCGTCGGTTAAACCCACATTGAGCACAGTTCAAAAGAAAACAAGACAATATTTTTTCTATATGGAAAAAGTGAAGATCGGATGGATTGTGAATGCATGAGCAATTTCAAAATAATTGTATATATTTAAATTTTTTGAGGAAATTAGACTTTTCCTCTGAACGGTACCGTTCAAAATGGTACATAGATTTGAAATACAATTCCCTCGCCCTTTCTCCATCATAACGGAATTGAATATGGAATATCCTCCCAATATGTCCAGTGTCTCTTTCACACCATCCACATCCATATGTGTGGAGACGGATGATGTTCAAAATATGTATGGGAATTTTGTGGGCTCTTCTCCAGAGCCAGACGTGTATGTGGCATGCCATTTACAGTGTGATACTAAAAATATAGTACTTATTTCGTCATTTCTGTCCCACATACATTTTCATTTCTTTTATTCATATATTCATAATATTTAATTTTCATTCCATTGTCAAATGATTCAAATTAAAATGATGGATGTTAATTCAGACAACATATAAAAAAAATCACGTAGGGATTGAGCGGGGTTTGGCATCAGGTCTCTTTTGACATTTCCCGGGTCTGTCGTTCCCCCCTGGGGGAGGAGGGCCGGTTGGAGGGCCAGGTGGTGGAGGTGGCCCAATTGGTCCGGGTACACACCAATGATTTGGACAGCATTCTCTCGTTCTGTAGCATATCTTCCCCACGGCCCGACAGCATTTCTTGTCCACGCAAATGGAGAGCTCACTACCGCGGCAGCAGTTTGAATTGGATTCGCAGGAGCAGTTCGAATTTTTACATCCGTCACTGTCAGGGACGATAAAGCAGTTGTTGGGCGGAGATCCTTCTTCCTATATATATCGTATACGCTATTATAGACTCCCTCTATTTTATAGAGTCCCCCATCTGCAGAGACTAAATTCTGTGCCCATGTCAAATACGTTAGCGTACATAAGGACATTACTATACACTCCCTGGGACTCTATAATATTTTCGGATACACTCCCTGGGACTCTATAATATTTTCGGATACACTCCCTGGGAGTCTATTATAGCGTATACGGTATATATACAATACAAAATTTATCAAAATGATGACAAAATGATTACAATTATCTGTATATCATATATGAAAATTCCCGCATGTGTACAGCCAATTCGAATTCACGTTTGTGCAGGTTATTCTTTTGTAATATTTCTTACCAAGTTGTCACGATCAGGGTCAGAGATTTCTCTCGTTTCAGCCGGAATTCCAAGAAGAGAATCCCGAGAATTTTTGTCCGCTTGCCCTGAGGATCTGGATGGAAAACCCAGGAGGAAGACGAGCAGAGTAATTGTAATTGTAAGAGTCGAATTCATTGTAAATTCCTCACAATTTTGCCGAGAATTTCGTGTGGAAATTGAAATTGAAATTATTGTCAAGAGACTGTGTGTAGTGTGTGTATATATATTGAAAAATGGAAAATGAAGAGAAACTTTATTCGTGTGTTGGAGCTGTTTGAGGGTTTGTTAATATTAATGACTGTTCCGTTGAATTGGAATGAATGCTTTGGATATATATACTATTTATATTTAAATGTTGAAATATACCGAATATTTTAAGGAGAGAAAGACAGAAAGAGAAAAGGAGTAAAAAGGTGTGTATGGAAAATATAGACGCCAGCGAGGATTAAAAAAATGTGACAATTGATTCTTTTACATAGGAAAATACTTTCAAATATTTACTTTGGTTGCAGCCGCATGACCGTGAAGGTAAAAAAGCTCAACATCAAAATAAAACGAAGCCAAAACAACAACATTAGGCTCAAGGGAAATATGGATGTGTAAAATTTGAATGTACATACTAGTACTAGTGTATTATTATATGAACAACAAGTAAAAAACCAAGAAACCCTAATTATACCCAATGGAAATGAAATTCCATGTTTTTTCGTCCCATGCACATCACATTGATATATACAAACACCTTTGGGGACATGTTAAACTCGAGCAAAAGACAAGAGACGATTAGTGTAAATCTATTTTTCTTTTAAGTTGAGGAATGTAAATACTAAATTCCAAATGTTTTTCCATATGCCCAAAAAAATTCTTTCCCAAACTAAATATATTCTAACGAGAGTTTGTTGTCCGGGTTTTGAATTTATGAATGCAATTATTTACCCAAACAAAATGGGAAAATGATGCTTGGACTTTGTAAACATCTCTCATCATCTCAAATCCTTCCCATATATATATGCATAAATCATAATCATGTTATGTTAATTAAAACAAATTCGAAGACAATTAAGAAAATCTCTTGAGAAGCTCGAGGGAAACAACTCAAATTAGTGAAGATCCAAAGCCAAAATATGGCGACTCCTGTACTGCTCAAGACGCTTTTCCTCGTAAATATCCTTGTCCAATTTGCTCATTCATACGGTGAGAAAAAGACAGTAGTCACATACTTTGTATATTTGAATTCCCATATTTGAATTCCCAATAGAAAATGGGAGACTTTTAAATCTGTGATTCTATAAATTGTGTAAATTCTAATTGATAATTGATAATTGATTTGGATTGAAGACATGTCCTGTTTTTGCTCCAATGAAAAGAAACGAGCGGGGGAGGAACGATTTAGGAACGCATTTGTGTAGTGTCGTCGTTCTCCAGACGACGGACAATCGTCAGACCATCCTGAGTCAGAATTGCCAGGACAATGGGACGATCAGTTGTGACAAACATGTGCATGGTCCAGGTCATTTTGAAATTCTCTGCATCTGTGACACTAAGTCTTGTAATTCCATCGAATGCCTTGAAAAGTTCCCAGGAGGACCGATGAACGACCCAAAGACCAAAGAACCCAAAAATAATAAGGGGGCGTCCAAGTCCTCCTGGCCGTTCAGCATCATTGTTTTCTTATCATTCATAGCTCTGTAGCCGGAGCAGCTGTATCCTTTCCCATTTGACTCTCTCAATTACAAAAATAATACTAAAAAATTCACGTTGACGCGGATTCAAGTCAACTTTTTTCACTAAAACTTGTCTCGCTCATTTCATTCTCATTATGTGTGGTCAATCTCTTCCTCACCTTTGTCAGCCAAACCGCTCAAAACTTAATTAAGAAATTGTGCGAAAAGCGACAAAAAATATTGGACAAAATCCATATACTCGGCTTTATTCGTATATAGATCCCGATTAACTATTTTATTTCTATAGGATTGAACATATATATTTTAGATAGTTTATATGAATGTTAAATCTTTTATTGTTGGGCTGTGGGACATCAGAAGAAATGAATGAACGAGAGACTCTCTCACTATTTGCAGTCATGATGACAGTTGGAGTAGCAAAGTCGTTGATGGACGACTTCCAACATCCGGCCACATCGACCGGCACACGCATTATAACAATTCATGTACGAATCCCGAGCGCCTTCCGTGCTCAAAACTATACACAATTTCGCACAAAAATAAAGAATTAATTCATATATTATTATACTGAATAAAAAGAGACGATGGGGATTCCTTAGCTGACAAAATGGTAGAGCTGTTGCCAACTTCTATTAATTATATATATATAAATTACCAGTGATGGTGATGAGGAAAGCCAAGACGACAAAAATACAGAACTTGGAAACCATGATGACGGCAGCAGTTGCAGTTTGGTTGGTGTGAAGTTAAGTGTAATAAATTTGACAAGGAGAGATGAATTCGAATGAGCGGAAAGTGCATAGAAAACGATACGATAGCTGTTCTTCTTTGGATGGAGAAATCATATGAAATTGTGGGCCTTTTATAGGAAAAGAAAATGAAAATTGAAAATGTCATGTAAAAATATACGCAGTTGTACCATAGCTACTTTTCACTGCGATTCACAATGAAATGTAGCCTTGAAATTATACACAATAATTTGTGTTCCTAAGAATTGACTTACTGACTTGACAGGTGTGAGATTTCCTTTTCCTATACAAATGAACACACGTGTGTTTGACAGATCTGGAGTCAATTTTTACTTTTACAAATGTCAATTGTCTACACATTTGACTGTGATTGTATATACTTCATGTGCTGTCATTATGAAACTGCACGCCGGTTTTAATCCAAGTATAACCTTCATTTTATTTACATTGTGTCGACATAGCCAAAATTACAATAAGCAATCAATGAAATCGAGTATGCATGGGAGGAAAAAAGCGCATTGTGGGGTTGGAATAACTAAATCTGGAGTTGAACTAATGACGATTCGAGCTAATAAAATTCCGATTCCTGATAATTCTAATAAACGATGATTTTTAATGAATGAATGAAATTCACGCTTCAGACCTTACAGCTAAAAAAGTTAAAATGGGTTGTTTTTTTTGGATTCTCTTTACAGTTTTTTCATACAGAGTTTCACTGACGTCAAACTCTGCATTTCCGCTCATAGACGTGATTGTAATCTTCCAAGTCCAAGAAACTCCCGACGAGATGCCCCAGTTTCCCTTTTGTTCTCTGCTCTATCATCGCAGCTTACTTTTCTCCCACTTTCTCTGTAGGTCAAGAAGAGTGAAAGCGTCTGAAAATGTATATGCGTGTGTACATATATAGTGAGAGAGATTATAAAGCGAGGCTGCGAAAGGCCAGAGGCGCCTTTACTCCATCGATTTTAGTCTGTTGCTTTTAGTCTCGGTCTGACGGCGGAATCAGCCGGTTCTCCTCCTCTTCATCTCCCTCATCAGATCAGACCACACACCGTGAACGTCTCCAATGTACAGACTATACAGACTCATACCGAGGAGACACATATATAAATAAATAGTATGAAAGTGACTGGTCAAACTTTGCCCATTTCTCCTGTTTTTTCTCTGGTTCTCCTCGTGGTGGTTGTACTTCCGGTCCTCATCATTCCAGCTCGTTCAAAATCCCGTTTCCCCAGGGATATTTTATCGAGGCAAATAGGTATATACAGTTTTTTGCATGTATTTCCCGTGCTGTGCCAACTCCTCTGCTTTTATTCTATATATATATGTACTCTCCGTTTCGTGTCTATACATTTCTATATATCTCTGTGCAGATTCCATTCCCAAAGAAAAGGGAAAAGAACCCGGACATTTGGACCACCCAGAAACGGAAGCAGCCATGAAAACTCTGTCCATGCACACAAGGAAAATAATCGAGGAATTATTATTGTCTCCAATTCAAATGAATCCCGAGCTCATTCCGGTTCTTCTCAAGGGAAACAGTACCAAAACAATGGAGGGACAAGCTCAAAGGACACGACGAGGAAAACTAGAGAGTCGTCATCAAGGTTTTTTACGGAAAATGGAAATCATTTTGGGATTTGATCCCGTCATTTTCTTCCTCATCTTCTTTGAAATCACACTTTTCTTCTGTTGGTATCATTTCTACCATTACTACGAAAATCGTGAGTTTGCACTTTTAAACAATTAACAAACTAACTATGTCCACAATCAAACTTGAAATTGATATAAGCATGCTTTCTTTTTATCTGACTTTTGTAATGACTGTTCTTAATTACCCCAATTTTGCTCATCTATTCAGATAAAGAGGAGATTGATAGACGGAGAGCTCGCTCCCGTGCATCATCCTCATTCCGAAACGTCCGAAACCGAGACCGAGACCGATCCCCACGAGAAGCTCCTCACCGTCGTCAACCAGAAGAAGAACAACTTTTAATCCCCAGAAATTCCTCTCCTCCTCAACTTCCACATCATCATCATCCTCAATTAATTGTCCCTTCATCTTCATTACAATTACAATCGTCAACTGCCCGTCCAATCATCCAGCCCTCCACAATTGTACCGGGTTTTTCCACTTCATATGAAAGTATTCCTCCGAGTTATGAAGAGCCTCCGTCGTACTACGAGTGCCTGTCCCAACTTCCATCATATGACCTTTTAAAACATGCACAATCCAAAATCCCATGAGCTCGACTAACAATAAGATACATGACAACGTAACGCTTGATTTTGGGTTTTGATGTCCCAAATGTGTACATGCCAAATTGATGTACATACACGGAAGAAGAGAGAGATTACGACGCAGTTGAGTCAACTTTTTTATATGATTTGTATATATTATAAGTGCATGAGAATATGGGAAGTGAAATGTAACGGATCGATTTCTACGTCGTAAGTTTCTCTCATCTCTCTGTTCTGGAAGGCAAAAGTTGAATGACGCAGCAGCTGAGGCCGGAGGAAATGCATCAGAGTCGGAGTGCAAAAGGAATACAAAAAGAATACACGTTGTGTGGAGTTGAGTTGAGCGAGAGAAGTTGAACAAGAACAAGAAACAATTTTCGTACTGTGTGTCTATAGTTTTCTACTCAAAATTTTTCAACTCTAAATATTTACATTGAGTATACATACGTAAATTCATTGCGGATTTCAGACTTTGAATTGCAGAGGCCAGATTAAATTATATCTACATACATTTGTCGTATTGTTATTGTTAGCCGTTGCCTATACAGCATTTAAATAAAGCACATTGTCAAGTCGTGCGCAATCGTTTTCCGTTCATCATCAACACACACTATTTACAATTCAGATGTGGGGAATTTCAAATTGGGGGGATAAGAAAATGGAGAAAGGGACAATGCAAAGTGATCCTGGGACAATGCACATTCGGAGTCGTCATCCAGCCGAAAGTAAGTTTTATTCACATTACATTCGCTTTTTACAGATATATCAAACTCAATGTATATAGTTTTTGTATATTGATTGACTTGGAAAGGGGTTTTTTCTTGAATTATGAAAGAATTTTTTAATTTTTCTTCAAGTTTAAAACAATGATTTTTTTTTCTCGATTGGACTCTTGCAGGGAGCAAGCCGGGGTCTCCTTCACCATCGTCATTACCACCACATTGGTGGAGTGGGGTGTACAATCCTCACCCACACTCACTTCAAGAGTCTCATCATCACGTGGAAGGACCCGAGAATGAGTCTGCATCCATCACACTCTCTTCAATGGTCACTGGTAAAACACAAAATAGTAAAAATGACATTACATTCTTGATCCTGAGATTTTCAAGTCTGCGGGAATTGACAGCAAATTCTATACACTGCAGGAAAATATGTAAAAAAATAACAACAACGGGGGATTTTGAATGATTTTCAGGGGGAAATCGGGCAACTGACCAAAATGATTGGGATCGGTACAGACGGAAGAAATCGTTTTTGAACGACTTGGGCGGATGGTGAAGTTGAAGTTGAAGTTGAAGATTCCAATGAAAATAAGTCACACGTACACGGAAGTCCACATACAGGAAACTGAAAATAAAATCTAAAATCCAAATGTTTATTATTATTATTATTATTAAAAACTTATTACATATTACGCGCGATGAGTCTTCCATGTGTGACGTCATTGTTTTTATTTTTATTTGTATTATTCTCCTTTTATTAATTCCCGAATAAAAGTATTTAATTTTTTGTGTCTATAAACAATAATGAATAATCTCCACTTTCTGGCATTGTTTCCCTACATGATTTTTGGACATTTATTTAGGCAATTTCATTTCCCTTTATAGGAAGCTTGTTCTTATTCGACATTCCAATTTGGAATTGCACATTGTCAAGTACATGAGCTCATTTATTTGTATTTGTAAATCCTGCTGACTCTCAGGGGAAATCTTTTGGATTTCTTATATGCTGCATCTGACGTAATATGGCACTTTTTTGCTCAACGAATGCAATTCCAGGAAAATTATGACTTGATTTTATGCACGTTTGATTTGATTTGAAAACTCCAGAAAAAATCCCAATATGTACATTAGCATTTGTAAAAAAATTATGGATGGGAAAAAAATTTCTGCAAATGCACATGAAAAATTATGAGTTGGTCTGCTGTAATCAAAAGTCACGTGCGATAGGTTTTTTGCTCATATATTATTTAACATACGAAATGCATTTATTTCATCACTATTCATACTTACGAAAAAGCTTGTAAAAATGTACACAAAAAACGAGAGTGCATATGGATTTTTGACTTGAGAGAATCCACCATTGAGAGAGAATGTTAACTATCTATATGAGAATTGGAGTGGGATTGAAAACAAATGGAGAAAAAACTTGGGATGCTCATTATTTGCAGTTGAATTTTTTCAGTAGTTTGATGACTTCTCCCAAGCCTTTCATCTCCTCATTCTTTTTTAGCGCGACATCCAAATCGTACGCGGATTTTGCTATGGCTTTGATTCTGTCAGCCAAAGCATCCACGGCCTCATCCACAGATTTGTATTTTGGCCCCACACATTGACTACTCACAGCTGCTCCAACGTCCGCACTCAAACTCATCAAGCCAAATCCCATCAGAATCAAAATCCTAATCCAGGAGGAATGTCCAACTCCTGATCCTTTCGTCATCTCTGAAGTCA
This sequence comes from Gisinianus flammeolus, assembly GCA_034699125.1. NCBI lineage: Eukaryota > Metazoa > Arthropoda > Collembola > Symphypleona > Katiannidae > Gisinianus > Gisinianus flammeolus. Next base: position 19,318 of record JAIUND010001808.1, on the reverse strand, counting down.
CAGATAAAAAATTTGCCTCGTTCAAATCAATCAAATCACCAGCAAAATCGAAGAACTCATAATAATATTATAATCATTCATCCGAATCTAATTTGACGAGACAAGTTGGCGAGAGTCAAGCGAGTTGTCAGTCGCCACACAGTTGACAAGAATCAAGATTTTAAGTGACAAACTTGTATTACCCATTACTTTACGCACCTTCGCACACACCTTTTCCATTCCATTTCCATTGGCGTTTGCATTGGAAGTGCGTGAGTATAGTCTTCAAGACAACATAATATATAAATTACACATTTAATTGATACGATAAATAAACATCTTAGCTACCTATACAAAATTTACATGAAAAACGTCACTTTAACTTATGCAATGCCAAAAATAGAATGTGTATACAGAATCTGCAGAGGGAAAACGACGCAGAAATTGATGGAAAATATGTACGATATGTAATAGACCCTGGAGACAACGAGCAAAATTGTGACACGCGCATCAACGTGACACAGATAATTAAATCCCAATCAAATTACTCAGAATCCACATCCTTAATTTATATTACAGATAGCTATCATTAAATGACATTTAATAGCAATTTATAGACTGGTAAATATTGATATTCAAATTCACTGTTCGACTTTTGTCTGCATGTCGTTCATTCTCTCTTCGTCTTCACACCACACCACTTAACTGTGGTATTTGCTTTGCTGTTCAAGAGAATTTGACTGACTGCCACTGCAAACAAAATTGTACTATACTTATAGCGAGCTAAATAATCTGTATAGAAAACAAACGCATAGCTTAAATACGTATCTATGCACATTGCGTGACATTTTTTTTTGTTCTATAGGAATTCTATGGAAAATGGAAATTTACATCAAAGTATACAAACCAGATTTTGTACCAAAATGTGATGTTTGTCGTTGTGTGGTTTTTCGTCTTTGTATACTTACAAATTGAGGATTATGAAATCTGTGGAATCCATCAATTGAGAATTGGGAATTAAAAATTAAAGTGGTCATTTTGAAAGTTGTTTGGCCACATCAATTGTCAACTAATGGACTAATTAAAATCATATATATGATGTCATTCTCATTGGTCATGTGTTCGTTCATATTCTATGCTCAAAGTGATTAAATGTGACACGTGAGAAAGATAGCTGGAGCAATAATTAATTCGCTCGCTTAAACATTGATTACATTCAACAATTAATCATTGATCTCACTTACATTGGGAAAAGATTTTGTCGTGGTGGGCGCTCAAAAACATGTGATTCAGTACGATTTCCAATCAATTCCATATATACCTATAGTAAAAATGCAGACCCCTCACTCATGATCAGTTGTGAAGTCAATCTCATCGTCAGATATATTTTTTTGGTATTTAAAGGACGTTAAAATTCTGATTGTCATCATTCAATTCCCAACGAAAGCTACACAAAGTTCTTATGTGAGTTGAATTAAAAATTAAAATCATATAGAAAATAAATGAACATATCAGAGGAATTTAATTTAATAGTTTTTGTGTTTTGAATGGGATTTCCTTTTCCTTTTGCACAGATTTACCTATTATTCATTTGAGAATGACCGTTTTCCTGGTCCTCCTCGTCTGCTTCCTCAGTCTTTTGGTGGAAGGGAAAGCGGAGCCTCCATCAGGGTTGTTGTCTCCACCGGAATCGGGTTGGTCAGGTATTTCTGGAGGTTACGGCGCTCCAGCCCCAATCCAGAAATGTGTACCCGAAATCCGAACAATCTACCAGGATCGGCCAGTGGAGCGAGTAGTTTGGAAGGAGAGACAAGTCCCAGTTCCGGTTCCAGTGGATCGAGTCGTCTACCGGGATCGAATTGTATATCAAGATCGGCCAGTGGAGCGAGTCGTGTGGAAGGATCGAGTCGTGCATGTCCCTGTTGAGAAGATTGTCGAGAGGAAAATCCTTGTGAGGACTCCTTGTCAGCCTCAGATTATTACCCATGGTGGTGGGGTTTATTCCAACTCTGCTGCTGGATGGAGCACAGGCTATGGACACGGTTGGAACCGGAAGTAAACAAACCACCATTTGAATTTTTTGCCCTTCTAATTGTAAGATATTTTAATTTTTTTACATGTATCATATGACTTTTATTTTGTTTTTTAAATCCGCTTCAAAATCTAAAATTCTGAAGGATTCGAAACTCTAACAATTATTATCCAATAATCGTCCTTGATCTTTTCCCTTTATCTTTCACTTTCACAACCGGAAATCAAGGAAATTTAATTTAATTAGTGACCACGCATGATCTTTTTTGTGATGTCGTAATTAATGAGAGGACTTTAATTAACTTAATAAATAAAATGAAATCCTTTTTTTACGACGTCTGTACTAAAATGTATTGTGAGTAATTTGCTTGCATTAATTGCCCATTTCATTCAGTTCCATCTCAACATGCTCAAAGTTTCAAGATTTTTTTACACACAGTACTTTTGCATCAGGATTTCAAAATATATCAGTTTACAAGTGTGCAAAAACAGAACGTTGACATGTAGATGCAGAAACTGTGCAGATGCAAATACAAACTTTTTTTGGTGTCTTGTGCATATAGGTACATCGGAAATGATTTGCGTAACTTTAACTTTATTACTTAACAAGTACTCAACCATTTAAATATTAATTCCTGATTGATTTATACCTTTCTACAACGTCAACGTCAACGTCAAGTCCACCCATATGGAAATTTGCTATACAGATAGAAACATTTCTTTACAAACTCAATTCGCATTTTGTGCATTCATCTTCATACGAGTGTGTGTTCTCACAATCTTCACAAAAAAATCACAAAATGTTCGGATTCACCTGCACAAAAATTCCACAATTTTTTTTATCTCTCTTTGAATGATACGAAGCAAAAAGCACTTGAATACACTCTTTCATTGTTGAATTGCGTGAAATATGGTAAATATTTTACACGGATTATTTGGTGATTTGTGTCTGCTTAATTTCGGTACGGGTGGGCTCTTCAATTACAAGTTGTATTATAGCAAGTTTGAATGAAGTTCACCTTGGACTCATGTGTAATTGGCAACAATATAAGCAGTGCTGAACTTGAGAAGGGACTCCTTGCTTCTCTCTCTCTCTCTCTCTCTCTCTCTCTCTCTCTCTTTAGTTTACACACGTACGAGCAGAGTGCCAGACTAATGCTGGTTTGCACGTGTTTTGTTTACTATTTGTTATTTACTCCTCTGTGACGTCCAGATAAATTATCGTGAGTATATGGACAATGTAGAAATTGTAGGGGAAGTCTCACTGTGGATTTGAATTATTCTGGATGGACTCTGAAAATATATAGGTACATAAATATGTATGTAAGTATGACTGGGAATTTGGAATTTGAACATGAACTTTTGTGAAGTAATCTTACTTATCGTATAAATATTGGGAAGAAAATTAGGTACAAAAAAAATTACGAAGTTGGTTGGTTTAATTTGCAAAATAAATACATAGTTAAATTGGGCTTGACATTGACCGACGAGTTTCTCATTATCAATGTCAATATCACAACGATTACAAAAGGATTTGTAGTCGTATCTTTCTGTAGATCGAGTAATTGCTCTGTGCGTTTAAACATTAATTTGTATCTGTATATACCTATGCAGACACAAACAACAAATAGGGAAGGGGGGAATTGGGGTGAATGGGAACACTGACAATTGTGAGCAGTACAAATACTACAAATCAGTGCAAAATGGTAAATGGTAAATAGTAAATGGAGAAATACGAATAAGAAATGCGAAACTCACATCTATCTGTATATACATATACAAAAAAAACTCAACTTACATGCAGATGCAGATGTAAATTACACATGGAAATGACCCTCAGACTCTCAACAATTGCAGTTCCCCAATTAAATTGTATTGTAGCGTACAAAATGGTTAAGGTGAAACAGAAAATGAGGATGAAAAAAACTATCCTCCTCCAAACAACAACAGACAACATGGAAGTTGGAAGTCACAAGTTTTAATTTGTTGAGCATAAGGAGGAAGTGGAAATTCCCTATAATAATTTTCCATCCTCTCTCTCACGTCAATTCCTTTGTCCGTCCGCGGATGAAAAGTTCCATCTCAAACACATCTCTTTCCATCACATTTTTCTCCCTTGTGTTTTTTTTTGTCTGTCAAAACCCCTGATTTTACATAGGTTATTCCTTTCATTCGGTTGGTTCAACTCTTCTGGATTCATCTTGGGATTTCTATGGTGTGCTTGAAATTACATAATTAAATTTTGAAGTGTGTGTTGACAAATTTCCAATTAATTAATTGTGACTTTTGGGTGGTCTCTCTGCTTTTGTGCAATGAATATTTCATAACAAAAGGGAATATTTCCTTTCCCATACAGAAATCTCTGTCTTGTTGGATTTTCTCGTGTTGTTTGTATGTATATATTTTCTATTTATTTTGTGAAGTTAAAGTTACAGTTGAAAATGATAGGGAAATGTTTCCATTTTGTCCCCTGTTTCCTCTTGTTTTTCTCGTTAGTGTTTCAGCTGTGTCCTGAGCGGACGGAAGCTTATGGAAGTAAGATCTCATCGTTCATCGTCTTTTCGGCTATATAGTTATCCTGTATTGTTGACGTAGTTTTAATGGAGCAATTAATTATAAACAAATTAAATTTCCTAACAAATTATTTAGGCATATTTTTCCCACGTCGATTCGTCTACAAACAAGATCCGCAGAGACTGTACAAAGTGATGAATGATCCACGGCAGGTCAAACCGAATAAAGTGACGCGAGACAACATGTTTGGATGGCTCAACTTGAAAAATTATGTCCGATTTCATCTGTGGTCTCGGTATTTTGAGTTACAATCAGAAACTGTCCATTAAATTATACCGTAAATTAAACAAAATTTCAATCAAAACTTGTTTTGTTTCTTGGTGTATATGAATGTAGTGATAATCCAGAATTGGCTCACGAGCTCAAAGTGAATAATCTCGAGTCCCTCCAAACGAGTAGTTTCGACCCCAAAAGACTCACCAAATTCATAATTCATGGTTACCAGGATAATGCGAATGAAATCAGCATCGGGGATTGGATGATTTTCATGAAAGATGCTTATTTGGACTTGGCGGATGTCAACGTAATACACACATTTACATTTTGATAAATACATCAATCAATCAATAAATTGATCACTAAAATAAATCAAGAATTCTCTGTAAAAATTCCATCATGAATTCACTCACACTCGGATAATACAAAATTCTTCCAGGTCATAGCTGTGGACTACTCGTTTTTTGCCATCATTCCCTTCTACATTGCACCCGCTCACGAGCTCGCGGCAGAGAAACTCAAAGATCTCATAGAATTCCTGGTTGAAAATGGTGTGGACTTGGACTCCATTCATCTCATTGGGTGTGTATAATATCGTATCATACTTATATGATCCTACTCCTCGCTGATTCATATAATTTGTTTCAATATAGGTATATTTTAATTCATTCAATTATACAGGTGGAGTTGGGGTGCTCACGTGGCTGGTTCCACCGGACATGCTCTCAAAGGCCAACTCGGCCGAATTACTGGCCTCGATCCTGGTCCATCCCCAATCTCTCTATATATAACATTCACATTTAAAAACATGGAGATTTTTTTTGAATAAGCTCATATTCGTTTTGAGTCTTTTTTTTTTGTTGATATTTTGATGGTTCAGCTGGACCCACATTTAAATTCGTGGATGATGAATTTCGACTGGACAAAAGTGATGCTCAGTTTGTGGATGTGATTCATACGAATGGAGGGACGAGACTCGTTTGGGGAGCTCATTTTGGTCTTCGGGATGCCATTGGTCATGTGGACATTTATCCAAATGGAGGAGAGCGACAAACTGGATGCCCGAGTGAACACACTTTCAATGCCGAGAGTTTAATTTGTAATCATGGGAGAGCTGGACGATATTTTATCGAGTCCATCAGCTCTCCATTAGGTATAACAAAAAAAGAAAGGGGAAAATGACTTATATTTCATATTTAAATTTAATTTCCAAGAACAATTTATGGTGCACATTTTAACTATAATCATGGTATTTTCTATTGTCCTATATTTGTATAGCTTTTCCAATGTGCCCATGTGACGATTTTGAAAAGTTTATTCGAGATGAGTGCAAATGCTCATTTGACGACTTTTCATACCTCGGTGAACACATTTCCAGAAAGTGAGGAACAAAGAAAGAGTATATTTTAACTTAAACAACATGGAATTTTTCCAGGAGCGTAAGAAACTTAATTAATTAATAATTATTGGCATGTTCATTTTTTCCCCTTAATTAATTAGAACACGTGGAATATTTCAAATCATTACTCGATCTCACTACCCGTATGGCCATGGGCCACAATTGAACGTCACTTTGCCCAGTATTCAACGTACTAATGAAGTGAGAGAAAACTTTGTTATAGACAATCCGGAAGTCACTGGCGAACGTGAAGACTTGACTCACAATAAGTCGAATTCCAAATCCAATTCTACCAGTGATAGTCAGTTATTGACTCAACGGATTTCCCCATCAAAAACAGATGTGGCTTCCGTCACGTATAAAAATCAAACAATACGAATCAAATTCCGGAATCGGTATAGAGCTCGGCAGTATCCAAATGAGGACATTTTAAAATTGAGCTTGTTTGCTTTTGTTCACATGCGGAATGCAACTGTGGGAAAATGAAAATACAGAAGTCTATATTTGAACGGAATAATGGAGAGAAAATGTATGCGTATACGGAGAAAGCACTGATTTAATGTACAAATGTAATCTGAATAAAATATATTGTTAAATTGTTATTTAAAAACTTTTCAATTTGCCCGTAAAGTAGCCAGCAGAATTGCCATATTCATTCAAACTATACACAGAAATGATTCGAGTTTCTTGAAGACTGTGGTATTTATTATTTATACACATTTTTGCTTTGTAAATACATACACAAAAAAACGGAGCTTCATTAGGTTTTGCTAAGGATATTCCATCTTTAAATTTTAACTAGGTACAGGTTGAGATCAAGATTGAGGTGGTTGACAGCAGACCATCTTGATATTATTCAAAGCTGTGTTATCACCTGTATAATGATTGAATAATTTACTTTTTCATTTTCGCCAACTTGATTAAATATTCCTCAATTATGATATTTCTACGCTTATTTACCGGTTGGGCCCTCAACTTGAGTTTGGATTCCACAAGCAGCGTCTTTTTCTCCACATGAAACCCAATCTGTATTCCAATCACCCCAGCTAGTGCCTCTTCCCTCTATTGTGTTAGTCTCATCGTGGGAACACATGACTCGAAAGTTATTTGTAGCTGTATCATCTATTGTATTACCTTGATCTTCCTCGCATCTTAGTTTGAACCCTTTAAAAAGTTAAAACGAGACTTAGAAATATATAGGTACAAAAATTGTATGAAATATTCGATGGAAAGGGAAATGCGAAATGCGAAATTTGAAAAAACCTGTGATGTATTTCCCGTTTGGGCATTGCAAAGGATCTGTCCAATCTCCTCGGTGTCCTTCTGCGCTCGTACAAGTCCCATTGGGCGTATATCCTGGCATTTCTACCCTGTCACCATAGGCTGCACACCTGAGCTCTATACCATTGAGTGCACTGTCATCATACCAAAATCCTTGATCCGGTTCTACTTTTAGTCTAAAACCATAACAAAATGTCTTTGGTGGACACATGTCAATTTGCCCCCAGTCCCCCCAATTTGTAACCTTTTTCGATTCGATGATAGAAGTAATTTGATAATCCTCCTGACTCAAAGACATTTCAAAACAACACAGAGACAGTGTGAGGAGACTCCGAATCAGAATCCAAACTTTCGTCCCCTTCATCCCGATTCTTTTTTCTTTTTCTTTGTGAACTCACCAAATATAAGAGAAGTTAACTTCGAGTCAAGATTCAAACCAGATTGGATTTTAAATGTTCAACTGTTTTTATGTTTCTCAAGCCTAAACTCAATTCGGAATCCATAAAAGACTGCGATGAACGCTGTGATGAGTTCCCTCAATTTTTGTCTAGATTTTATACGAGCTTTTTGGACAAGGAAATCTTTGTTTAAAATTTGTATGCGTTTCTGTAGATATATAAACGCGACAAGGTCTAGACACGTTGTCGACTAAAATTGCAACTTAGAATTAATTGGTTATTGACTAGGTATATTGATTGGTTAAATTCTAGACAACCATTACAATATTTACGGAAATATATATCGTCGCTGCAATTTTACATTATCTATTTCAAGAGTCCTCGCCTGCACTTCAAATTAGATACCTATATATAAGTAAATATCTGTAGTGTGCATCGGTATACTGATAAAAAAATAATCAACGTAACCCAACGTCATACGCTACAAGTTTGAGTATATACATTTAACATCACTAATAACTCATCAGTTTAAATATATGTAAAGTACAAAAATGCATATGTAAGATATAATTCGGTTTTGTTTTCGATTGAAAAATTAAATATTTATTCACTAATTTTCCTCCAAACTAAATATGTAGATTGTTTTTGTAAAAAAAAAAAAAAATACGCAGAGCAACAATGTTTTTCACTAAGAAATATGTCTCGTTCCTTATTTATAATCAAATTACGTCTACGTCGTCGTCGTGGGAAGGGGACAGCAGGCCATTATGACATTATTGAAAGCTGTATCATCAACTATGTGCAGACAAAATTGAACAAAGATGTATTTAATCATATTATCATTACGTATACTTACAGTAATCTAACTATGTAAATTTCGTACACAAGATACAAAAAATAGGCATCATATAATTTTATAATTATAATGAGACAACCACTAGTTACTATATGTAGTGATTAACATGAGAGTTCTTAGACTATATAGGATACTTACAGCATGAGTAATCAATTTGAGTTTGACTTCCACAAATCCCACATGATCTACTACAACAAGTTTCTGCACCCCAATCTCCCCAGGAAGTCCCATCCCCCATCAACCACTTCCCATCCGAACATTTCATTTGCAAATTATTTGCAGCGGTGTCGTCGCAAAACCAACCTTGATAGGATTCGGATCTTAGTTTAAACCCTGTATGTGTATATAGGTATGTATACAAAAAAATAAAATAAATAATTCCTGCATATCATAATAATATAACATATTATAACGTTTATTGACAGTGGACCAACTTGAACAGAATGGAATGGAAATTAAAAGATTAAAAAGAAAACCTGTAACAAAATGATTGTTAGCACAAGTGTAGATCTCCCCCCAGACACCCTTCTCACTTTCTGCACTCTCACACGTCTCAGTGGGCTCAATGTCTGGGTCTGGTCGGGTAGCATCCGGCGCTGCACAAAGAAGTTTCAGAGCACAGAGTCCAGCATCGTCACACCAAAATCCTTGGTCCGGCTCTGTCTTCAGTCGAAATCCGTAGGCAAATGTACCCTCCGGGCACCAAGCCATCTCCCCCCAATCCCCCCAATCCGTACAAAGTTCAGACCGAATTTCAGGTTTCGCTACGCAGGTTTGTCGGGCGACAGACGAAGTGAGATTCATTCCAGTGCAAAGACCAAGTGTAAATAATAGGCCCAAAATCTCAAATCTTGTCCCTGTCATGTCTTTGTTGTTTTTGGTATTGTATACCTATCAATCAAAAAGGTTTAAGAGATTTCAAAGGGGGGAAAATGGCTAACTGGGAATTGTAATCGTGTTTTACCTTTGTTTCATATAGTTTGCAGAAATTACAGATAGTTACAATTAGTGAACAAAAACAATATTACATATTTCCTGAAATTGTCTTGGGGCTTAATATGGCTTTTTTTCAGACAGAAATGTTTACACATTTCCACAGAGGAATAACAGAGTCTAGACCATACAATAAAATCGATTATTGATTAATTATGAAACTATATGTGCTCGATCATTAGAAATCTGAGGATGAGCTCATACAATTGCCCAAAATTTCCTGGTCATTGCACGTCTACTCTCATTATCCTATAAATACAAAATATGAGCCAGTCATATATTGCATCGGAAATGAGTTTCATCGTCATTTGTTGATGTAACTGAATGAAATTTCAATGCATTTTGTTTGGATTGCTAGGGATTTCACGTCGAGAGTTTGAATCGCGTGTATATTTACTTTGATAAGATTAAATAATACGTTAGTGACTCCAAACAATTACCAAAACCAAAATCTGGAGACTCAATAAATTGCAAAATGTTATCATGTGAACAATCAATAACACAATTTTGCAAAGAGTTTTCTATTTCAGAGTCCTACATTTTGTAAAATGACAATTTCCAGTTGTATAGACAAATATTTTGATGCTTATATGAGTAAATTGTATGAAATTTCGTCATGACTTTCAGTTAAGGACTTTTGGTAAAGAGATTTATGCAACCGTGTTTTTACACGTATATCGTCATTAAAAGTGTAAAAAATACTTGGTAAAACAAAACAGTTTTACCAGTTGTTTGTTTTGCTCAGGGAAATCATGTAAACATTATCGTAATTAAATATGGACATGAAAATGAAGAGTTAAAAAGACTAAAATGGGAAGTATCTGTACAGTAAATGAAAAAAATGAGAGTGTGTGTGTGGGAAGAAAAATGCGAAAGGAGAAATGAACAGTGCTTTTTTGGTTTGCGGGGAGGCTCTTGAAATTTTGTGGAAGTGCTGCTCGCGAGTGTGTGAAGCACAGACACGGAACGTATACAGATGAAGTTGAAGTTGACGTCGACGTCGGAAACTCGTCACAATTCTCCACTTTCTGCACGGTCTCCGTACTCAACGAAAAGCTCTCACGAACCTTCACAGCATTCACTCCATGGATGAGTTTAGAGGGAGATTTTTTGAGGAAGAGAAGCTTTTGGTGCAGTAGACTTTCCTAATGAAGGACGGAGCCAAAGTTGAGTTACACCGGTCGGCTACACTCAACTCCCAATGCAAACAGATACAAATGCAGAATTCCTCATTGCTGTATAAGATACAGTGAAGCTTCTCTCTCTCTCTCTCACTACACACATGATACTTTTCATATTGCAAATTCCATGTACTCACTATCACTCTCACTATCACATCACATACTTGTTGTGTGTGCACTTGTCTTTTTCCTTCACTTATCCTGTACATACTCTGAATCTGAATCTGAATCTGAATCTGAACCCAACGTACCAAAGGCTTTTTTCACATACATATGCACGTAGGTACATATATTATACAGATGAGCAGAATACAGAATTTTTGCGCGGATTCCCCACAGAATCTACAAAAATCCCTCTTCCTTTCTCTTGTTATTCTGGTCAAGTATATGTGTATGTAGATTCAAAATTAAATGAGTTTAATATATACATATAAGCTGATATGTCAATTTGAATATCCAGTTTTTTTACGTATAATATGTGAATATATGTACAAATGTTAATTTTCTTGACTATTTGAAATGAAATGGATTTCTTTGTCTGCCTTTCATCCGGTGAAAATGCTGAGGAATGCTCGCCCATATCTCTCGATTCGATCCATCCATTTGGTTTTCCTCTCGGTGATTTTCTCATTGATTTTATTGCCGATGTTGGAGGAGATGGTGTCCAGGGAAGGGAGGGAAGGGAGTCCGAAATTCAGACCGTGAGTCTCCTTCTTGATCCAATTGAAAAATTTATTCACTTGAACGTACACACCCGGGTATTTTCGATCCCCACAACCGTGACCCCAAGATGTGATTCCAACAAGGACTGGACCTTGAACGCCCTCATACACCGAATTTATTACCAGAGGACCTCCAGAGTCTCCTGTTTTTTTAGATCAAATTGAAAAGATGAGAAGGAAATGGTGAGGATAATGAGGATTGAGTAATTAAGAGTTAATGTTAAATGTTAAAAGCGTTAAACACGGACCTTGACAAGTGTCTCGACCACCTCCAGCATGTGCGCAGAGCATTGTGTCTTTGATTTTCCGGCCGTATGAGCGTCGACAAGTCTCCCGTGGGATTATCGTCAATTCCACAGTTTGAACAATATTTGAAATCGATCCAAATTGAGACGTTTTCCCCCAGCCAGATGCAATTGCTTTGAAACCTGTGATGATGGGAAGTATATATATATATATATAAGATGAAAATCTATTGTAGAAAGTCTATTTAAAAAAAAGAGATTTTTTGTGAGGGTTTTTTATAGAGGATTTTTTTGTTTTTACCTGCAAACTCCGGGATGAGAGGACCAGGCAATCGGATTTGATTCACGTATTTATTGAAGACGAAACCATCGTGGACGGTGAGCATGGCAATGTCATTCTCCTGCGTCTCTTCATTGTAGTGTGGATGAATGCTGATGGACTTGACTTTGAGCATTTGCTCATGTGGTTCCATGTGAAGGAGATCATAACCACCCGCCACCACCGTCAGATCCGATTTACGGGAAGAACGAACGCAGTGAGCGGCCGTGAGGACTTCCGTCTTATTGATGATGACCGCCCCACATGTGTGATGACCTTTATTACGGAGACTCAATTGGTATGGGATCGTTTGACCTCGTGGGACGTTCGTTCCTCCCACGATTTTCGTGTCAATGTTCGATGGTAGCGAATCCGCTGACAAGGGACAAAAAATATATATGTACTCACAATCAGTTACACTTTTGCGGAGAATTCTCTCATTAATTCTTCCATAAATAACAAAACTTCTATTATTTGCTCATTGTCAGTTTCAATGTGAACTCGTGAAAAATTTTTTGAAACACATCACAGACACATATCGTCGAGATTTTAAAGGGGACAAAAAAATCCTACAGAAATACATACATCATGCGAAATTCGGGCACAATTTCCATTTTCATACGCTGTGATGTACACGCTTTGAGACTTGAGAAAAACAATCCCAAAATCCTTGACTCCATTAACAAATATGAACATGAAACTCACCTTTCTCAAAATGACTGGATAAACTGAGTGCAATTAAAAGTGCAAAGTGCAAAAAATTGGCACTGGGATGAAACTTCATATTTCAGCTGGGTTTTTGAATTCACTGTCCACAAATTATTTTGTATATTATGCAATGAAATCCGGGAGACTTTGATAAAAAATGTACAGGGATGAGTTTTCAATTTCAGCGGGGATAATTCAGAAATGAATACAGATATTCAATCAATTCCATGAATGGTCGTAAAAAATAAATCCACAATTGAATTGATATTTTTGTAGTGAGCAAAATCAAATTAAAAAATGAGTGGACAGTGCGTAGTTGAAGGTTTTGTCTTCTGTACGTATAGAGTTTGTAGTTTGTAGTGTACATGCTCAAATGTAAGATTTGAGTAAGAAACCGATAAGAACTATACATACATAAATAAAATACATGCACATTCACACAAATGAAGTAAAAAAAACAGTTACAGAGCTTTCCATGATCTCCTATATAAAAATGACGTCAGCTCACTCACTCTCTGTCGACCAACTCTTATTTGTATTTTGATATATTTCTACATTTAAAAAAGTAGGGAGGTGAATTAATCGTATGAGTCTATATATATATATATATATAAGAAGGGATGTGCATGAGTATACACATTAATCGGCATGTGTGTTTTGGTGATGAGCAGCAAATGGGTGGGTCAACTCAAAGGTCAGATTAAGTTCCATAATGGAAGTTTAAAATGGGAAACAAACAGGAAAATATAGTCTCGATATATATTCTTCATTAAACTTGAGATTTATTCAACCTATTCAATCAAAATATTTTCATGAGCATATAATTCCCTTGAAAATGTCGAGGATATATCTTACTCCTGAACTAAAGGAAAATATGAGGCATTGACGAATACAATATTATTCTTCAATTAATTGTAATCGACGTTTACATAAAAGGTTCAGAGAAATGTAGCAGAAATGTAGCAGAAATGTATACGATAAGAAAACGGATGTCACATTCCGTTTTTTTATTTACAGTTCATGCTGAGATTTTGAAGATTTAATAAAAATGTTTATTTTCTTTTATCACTGTCATATGTTTTACATTATAATTATAATTATAATTATAGAGCTCAGTCAAATAGTTTCCTTAATGGGCTTGATTATTAAAAGTATTCAAACGGACATATCACAATCACATTAAGAATATCAACGAATGATAAGTGCACACAGAAAAAGAGAAAACTTGGAGAAATGACAAAAGTCACGCAGTCAATGGAAATAAACTAAAACAATTTGTACAACAAAAGAAGTGCGTTTCCCGAAATTCGAAAGGGAAAATGTGTGAAAAAAGGGAAAACAATATTCGTATATAAAATCAAAAACATGTGCATAACAGTTTTGCAGGGCGACTTAGCATGGTTAATTAAAACGAACATTATCAAACTGTAAAAATATAGCCACAATTGTAAAATCAAAATCACCAACATCCCGAGCACAATTATATTATTTACAAAATTTTAAAATTGTGGTTTTGACTTTGTTTTTACGTACAAAACATATGAGAAAAACATGGAAGTGCAAACGCCACACGTACATTTAACTATTTACACAATCCGAAATTATATGAATGAAAAGTATTTTCATGTGTATAAATCTGTCAAGAGAGAAGAGAGAGATTTGCTCAGCCTTGAAATCACTTGTGGACTGAATGATTATCTTATATAGTGATTGTCCATCAGTGAGCCTCCTTTGAAATTAAAAAGACAAACAAATAGTTACGCTCAAATTAAATAAATTGGCAACAAGCATATAAATCAGCATGTAAAGAATTTGTCAAGGAAAAATTAGTTGATGGGGATTATAAAATAGGGTTTGAATACCTTGACATGATGTACAAATTCGGAATCCTCGTCACAGCAAAGGGAACAGAGCGGACAAAGAATTTGCTTCCTTTCTCCAACCGTCTTCCATCGCACACTACGGCAAACAACATGACAAAACTGTACGTCAAAACATGGAAATATACAAATACAAAGCGAACAGTGTTTTTCAAAGTTGGAAAAATGAATAAAAAAAAAAACCTGGATGATTTGAGCTGCGGATCGTCATCTAATTGCTGAATTATCCGTGTTTTGATTTGAGGTTCACCCGTGAGCTCATAAAGACTTTCACTGTCTTCATCATCCTGAACATTGTCATTGTCATTCTTCCTTTTCCTTCCTAAAGTTTCAACAACGTTGTCTTCACTTTGATGAATTACATACGTCCCGGGAGAACTGGAAGCTGAAGCTGACTGTGATTCTGAAGTCGAACTATTAGACGAAAGTGGACACAAATCCACGGATTCCTCCACGGTTTCAGCCTCAGGAAGGGGAACTTTCCCCTCCAACTCGTTACAAAACTGCGTGTACCAAGAAAATTTAGGTAAACTTATTTAAATAGAAAATGATACGAGCTAGAGACAATGAGTCGAGAGTTAATTGTATTTACCTGAACTAGAGAATTGCAAATGTGGTCAGAGTCCCAATTCTCGTCACAAATTTTGCAATGAGATGACGATGGGGTCACCTCTTCAACAAAGTCATCACTGTCGTCTTCATTCCCATTGATTTGAGCTAAACTATCACTATCACTACCAGTCTCAGCTTCCAATAGACTTTTCTCCTTTGCTTCCTTTGATTTATGATGATTGTTCAACTTTTTTTCCGTCCCAAAGACACACGGGCAGTCGTCACATTTAAATTGACCGTCCTTCACATGACTCGACTATGTACATTTCAAATTAAAGCTCAAAAAAGTTAATTTGCAAAAACATGATGAGAAAAAATAAATAAAAATGTCTAGTCTAAAAAAATAAAAACCTTTTTATGATAAGAACATTTTTGATAGGAATTGAAGCGTTCATCACACTCATTGCAATCATATGGAAGCTGTCCCGGATGAGTGCCCAAATGTTCTCTATATTTCAAAGATACAGTAGAAAATGTAAATTATGTTGCACGTATAGTTTTAAATTCACATTATACATGAAACATACACTTGACAACTCACTTCAAATTTGGGAAACTGGTGAACGTTTCCAAGCAAACTTCGCATTGATGGAAGGCGTTTCTTGTACTGGATCGACGAGAGGAATTGAGACTCGTACTGTAAATGGAAATATCGTAGTCTGACGAGGATTCAGAAAATTCATCATCCGAGTCTGCATCATCATTTCCGGCTTCATCTATATTCGTATAGTTTTCAAACAGGATTTTACTTTTCCTGGTCACTACAGTTCTTTTTCCTGTAACGGGAGGTGGAGCAGCCATAGACAGATTTTGATCCTGAACTTCCGGTGACGCTGATAGAGAAATCGTTGGTGAATTGAGAGATGTCTCATGATCAGAGGGATTTCCTTGAGCTTTGATCATTGTCAAACCCGGATGAGCTCTCCAAAAGTGTGTAGAAACACCGCGCTGACTCGTAAATGTTCGAGAGCAGCTCAAGACGGAACAAGTAAATGGCTTCAAATCATGCTCCTTCACATCATTGTCATTACTCGTCTCCACCTCAGCTTTAAACTAACAATTAAAAAATTTTCATAGTAAAGTAACATTTGCAAATGATAAAATACTATATGAAGTTCATTTCTAGAATATACAGATAAAAATACCTGTACAAACAATTAAAAATGAAAAGAGTTTAATTTACCTCGGTTTCCTCACTGGTCATCACTGATTCTTTATTATTTAAATTGGTCAAGTCTGGAGCGAGTGCACGAGCCCAATCCGTTGACTTTACTCTACAGGCATCATGGTACATCTTTGTGACTTTTGTCTGTACACTCGAATTCATGATGGGATTGGAAACTTGTTGTGCAAGTTTTGATATGGATCGGCCGCACTCCATACAGCAGGCAAAACTTTTGTGACCCAGACAGTAACATCGAGGACATCGAATCAAGTCAATTCCATTCAGTTCATGATCTGCTTTGGAAAATGGTAAAAGTCTGCAGCACGTCGAATGCGGGCATCGTTCTACAAAAGCATTCCAAATATATTCAGAGTAAGAAGTTCTTACTATAAGAACGCCACTTATGAAAAGAGACAAATATGTTGAAAGTTTACCGATTTTTTCATGGGCGAGGTCCACAATGATATTCATGCAGTAAGGACACCAGCGATCAAATTTCCCAATTATCGGAAGACAATTCTGGGTAGGAATTTCCGGTTTCTTTAATTCCTTTTAATTAATCAAACATCGTGAATGCACACCCTTAAAGTAGGCTCAAAAGTATTAAATAAAATATGTATTGCATAGTAATAATAATAATAATAAAGTAATTGTACATATGTACAAAAGTGTGAACAAATAAAAGTTAACTTATTTAAATACCATGACGGAGGAATCAGCAGCTGGGCGAACAAGAATAAAATTAAATGAAACAATTTAAATTTAAATACGATGGCCAACAGACACTGTCAAGTACACAAAATAAAACTTGAGCTCTATGTACTGGATAAAATGTTCGTTGAAAAGTAGTTCGCTCTGTCATTCACACACACTCGAATTGCTACACTGTAAAAAATTCCAGGGTAACCAAGGGAACTTGCTTTAAAGAGTAAACTTTACTCTTTTAAGGGTACGTTTAACTCTTCTAGGGGTAAAACGTACCCCGAAAAGAGTAAAATTTTACTCTTTAAAGCAAGTTCCCTTGGTTACCCTGAAAAGGGTAAAAATTCCACCAGAGTTTTAAGGGTGTACTAGTGCAATGACAGTTTTGACAGTGAGTATACTACGTGTATTTCAAATGGAGAACAAAAAGACTAAAACGAGAGCTTTATTCCTTCGAGTTGTTTTACCTGTACCCATTGAAAAGTCTACAGGGTAACGATACGAGAAATGGTATTAAAGCTTTCTCAAGGTTCTCCAGCTGTGAACTGACCCTTCTTATCTTTACTTTTTCTTATGTATATAGATAGGTAATGACTCACATGAAAAAACTGGAGCTTTTGTACTTGTACATCCATAGTTTACATAGTAAAATGCGACAAACCTGAACCTAACCATACCGTTGTTTACGATTCACCTTATAGATCGCGATCTAAAGAATAAAAATGTCATATTTGTTACTGGAAAATCTTGTAAAACGAGTCATCATTTTAAATGATGTCAAAAATATGTAAGTAAATGCTCCGGCGAATTGCAAAATTGTGATGGAGAGAGTGAGTACTTAGATTCCAATTACATTTAAAAGCATTTTAAACTATTACTTTTACTTATTAAACATTTTAACGTCGTTTGAAGGTAAGTACACACATTCGTTAACGCACTGGAAAAAACGTTTATTTTTATCATTGTCATTTAAAGAATACATTATTATATATACAGACTCTATAATACTATAATATAATATAGAGATAGCCAAAGTTTGCTTCAAATTCAGAAGTTAATCCCTAATGTAATCAACTGGGTGGGCTTGCTAATTAAAAGTTTTAAAATAGATTCACATTTTGTAACTGGATTGTATGTATGTAAGTATGAAGTGTAAATACATTTTTTTGATCTAAAAACTGGAAACCTTACAGTCATTTTGGTTGCATATTGAAATGACCTAGAAATAAAAACCTGATTTTCAGCATCCCACGTCAAAATGTGTATAAATAGTGAATATTTCAGAGGCAAAGTCAAATGCTCATTACCATCATGCAAAAAGGAAGCAAGCGGTTCCCGGTCACTCGTTCGCATTTCTCATTTCATGCAATGAACTTTTGTGGATTGAAGAATTACATTTGTGGTCAACTTGTCAACTTGTATTGCCCACAACTGCACATATACATAATAGAGATAAATATTAACCACATTGTTAATATTACTCCTTTGTCGTCGTTATAATCACCAAAATGTTCATATTTAATATGTTGTGCAGAATATGTTATGTATGATACTGTGTCATACGTGGCAACTGACAATGGCTATAGCAGTTCCTACTAAAGTTATCTCTCTCTTAAATTTAGACTTTAAATTTATACTCGAATTATTTTCCTCCATTTGCTTGCTCAGTGAGATTTGAGCATTTCAATTTCAACATGCTTCATTACTTTTTCATTGTCGCATTATTTTCGCTGGTCCTCATTAAATGTCCGAATCCCGTCCGGGCTGTCAATAATAATTCGGACGTGCGCACAACGACCACGACGTTGGAAAGTTCCAATTTGTTTGTATCAAATTCCAATTCAACTTCTACACTCAAATGCTGTCCCAATGGAACGTTCCTCCACTTTGAAAATCAAATGTTCAACTGTCGAAATGGAAACTTGGACTCCTTATCGTCAGTTGACCTACAAACTTACATGAAAAGTGTGCTCGGCTGTCCAGCCCTCGAATTTGTGTCATCAGTTCCGTTGAAAGTCCAATGGAAATCTCACACTCAAGACATTTTCAGTCATAAA
>JAIUND010001807.1:0-29977 GCA_034699125.1 Gisinianus flammeolus | reverse complement strand
CATAACCAATTTTAACCAACCAAACTAATTCCAAAACCCATTTTAACCGTACAAACTAAATCATATAGGTATGAGTACAAATTTGGTTAATTTAATTTGTAAGGACTGCTACGCCCCCTGGTTTGGACACATGGTGTACAGGGATTTTTCTTTATATCATCTAAACGTCTGTCACTTTCTCTCAATCTCTCCCTCTCTCCCAACTATTTTCCCTCGAAAAACTAAAGAACCAACAACGGAATACCGTAGATATCTCACTCATGACTATAGTTACTACATACTACATACAATCTGTACTCCAAGTATTGGTGGTGTATTGCCAAGTCTCCGATTAGATTTCCGTCTTCGAGCAACTTTTCCCCATGCTCTTTCCCTGTTTTTTTTATGTATATTATGTGTCCGTCCTCCGTGTGTACATATCTTTTATATTTATAGTGAGACTCTGACGAGATTTCCTAGTACAAAACTGGAACTTTGTTTTCACTTGACTTTAACTTGAAACTTGAAATGAAGCATGTGCTATAATTTGCTTTTTTTCATCCGTTTTCTCCTTGTCTGATGTGTGTGTATGTTTTTCACTTTTTTTCTCGCGTTCTCTCGTTCTCTCTCTCTCTCATCTGTCCGTACCATCAACTGTATATAGAGGAGAAAAAGGATATGTTGGATCTCCAGCTCTACAACAGGAAATTACTTGCCAATATACTTCCATTATTCGTATGTGATCATTTCCTAGCATCGGAGAAACTATATGATGTAAGTCTGACTTTTTTTTCCCTATATATATATTTACGATATACATATACTTATGTATACGAAGCTCCTTCCTTTTATTTCAAGGTAAACATGTGAGTGAGAACGTTCCATTCGAAATTCGAAACGATTATAGAACACAGATATAAAAAAAAAACAGTTCACTATGTGAAATGTTTAAATAGATATATTTTATTTCATTTATTTTTCTACTTTGTACTTTTCGTGTTATCTCTCTTTCATTCTTTCTCTTTCTCTTTCTCTGCCTTTCTTCCTTTCTTTCATGTTCATTGGATTGGATCCTTGAATGAAAAGAAAGCATGAAAGAGACGTATTACCAGTATTACGTATGTATTTGTACATGTGTCTGATGGATTATGGTGTATGTAAGTCCATAAACAACACTGGGAACTGCGTGCATGTATGACGTACATATACTGATAGTTGGCCGAAGGAAAACGAAAGAGAAGAAACAACAACAACAACAACAAAAAAAAAACACACACACACACACAACTTGTTAAAGTGATTCTTTTTTTGGGGGGAACAAATTAGGAGCTGTATGCTGAAGAATGCGACTCCGTCTGTATATTATTCGCATCCATACCAAACTTTTGGGACTTTTACGTCGAGTTGGAAGCAAATAATGAAGGTATAGAATTTTCTTATTAACTTTATCTCATTCCAAGTATACATACAAAAAAAACTACCCGTCTAAGTACAATATGAAAACTACACACAAACTATGCTTGTAACATTTTTGTTTTTTTTTTGTTTTTTTTTTTGACTTTGTTGAAAAATTCCAAGTTTTCTTTCCAAGTTTGCAAAATACTCTGTTGTTACCCCCAAGTAAATATTGATTGAATTATAATTATTCTCTGAATAGGGGTCGAATGTTTACGTCTTCTAAATGAAATCATTGCAGGTAATCTTACATAATATAATAGAACTAGATGTACACCCACGATAGTAAATAGATCATTATTATTAGTAGTAGCAGTAGCAGTATAGTAATATAATATGTCATAATAATATGCATTATGTTTTGTTTATTTTATTTATTCTGGGGGTTCTTCATCGGGGGAAAAAAATTAACCCCTTGCCTCCAATGAATAACCAAATTGCCACCTGAATAAATCATGTCAAATTGAATTGAATTCCAGACTTTGATGAGGTAAAATGAGTCGATGGCTCCGTAGCAATTTATTTTACATGTATCCCAATTATAGAGTCTATGATTGTTCCAACACGTTTATTTATGCATGGAATGTACGATAACTTATGTATGTATATGAACATGTGTGTATTTTCTAATTTCGTACGTTGTTACATGCAGCTTCTGGGAGAGGAAGAGTTCAGCTCTATAGAAAAGATCAAAACTACGGGTTCGCACATTATATATATAGAATTTTAATTATCTGCATATAGGTATCACATGATTCCATACTACTAAGAAACATTTTCGATACATTTTATATATATATATATAATACGAGAGAGTGACTTCATTTGATGATTTTGTTGGGACATGTCCACATTTCATGTATGGGGGGAAATACGTATGTAGGCGCGACATACATGGCTGCCTCAGGTAAACCTTCATTAAACTTCTAATTGGAACATGACAGATTCCCTTTAGTTCTTTGTAATAAAAGGGACTTTGCAGAGAAGAAGTGGGAAAGAGACTGGGAAATTGGAATTCCTTCTCTATTTCTCTTTCTCTTTCTCTCTCTCTCTCTCTCTCACGCTCTCTCTCTCTCTTTCTCAATCTTTTGTCTCATTCTCAATCTGTCCAAACACACACACACACACACTCTCTCATTTACTCTACATTTATTCTGTGTCCAGGTCTAACAAAAGGGACACGTGATACCGTCAATTACACCCATGCCACTGCGTTAGCAAGCTATGCTCTCCGGATGAGATCTCAATTAGCAGCAATCAACGAGCACAGTTTTAATAATTTCAAAATAAGAATTGGAATGAATATTGGTAAGTTAAAAATATTCAAAACGTCATTAGCTCACCATGAAACTTCATTTGTATTTTGTACATACATACAATGAACTGACTTTGGGGATTCCATTTTTATTTGTAAAAAATAGGTCCCGTGGTCGCTGGCGTTATCGGGGCAAGAAAGCCGCAATATGACATTTGGGGTAAGTGTAGATATAGTGTATTGATAACCAATGAAATTGATTGAATAAATCACTGCTTCATCATGTACATATTTATGTAAAACGGAAACCAATACTATTGATATTGATTGTGCATTATTATTTTGTGTGATTTACACAGGTAATGCGGTGAATGTAGCGTCGCGCATGGACTCCACATGCCCACTTCAGTAAGCTTTTGTTTTTTTTTGTATTGACTCCAGTTAGGTTGTTTGATAATTAAAATGTACAAAATATCTTAAAACGGGACGGGATGATTGATTTCTTTCCTTTTTGTTTTATTTACCAGGCACATCCAAGTTACGCAAGAGCTTCGAAACATCTTGGAGGTATTTGAAATATGAGACTTCACTAAAATATGTACATGCGTACATTGTTTTTCATGTTAGGCAAACATTGACTGTGCAAAAAAAAAAAAAAAAATGTGCACACTTTAATCATGGACCAATTTAAAAAAAACGTTGGATTTGTAATGCCCTCAAAGTCTCTCTCCCCATACATAATTTATTAAAACCATCATGCACACAATCTCAATCTCATCATGTCTAGTGTGTCGAGGATATGTACATATCCGTATGTATGTATCCAGCATCATGCATGGTGGGATTGGTGAGTATAGGCATTGGAGGGAAAACTCGGAGGATCCGAGAAGCGGAAAGAGGAGAAATGTAAGATGTAACACTAATTTCTATTTAACAGCCCCGGGGCTACAATCTCGTCAGCCGAGGCGTCATCAACGTCAAAGGCAAAGGAGAGATGGAGACGTATTTCATCGTGGAGAAAGATTCGTAAATACAATACAATACAATGTAGGTATAGAGAAAATATATATATACAAAATATATACACACATACACTGTCAATCTCCTAGTCTTCGTGTGATACAACTTTAACTTTTATTATTTCATATAAAAAATAATATATAAACAAAAAACAAATATTAACAATATGTGAGATTATTCTGAAAAAAAATAAAGAACGAGAAAGAAACAAAAGCACTTTACCTCCTCATGTACAAAAGAAAAAATAAATAATTATTCATTACAATAACAATAAAAACAAAAAACTGTCTAAATTCGTCTTTGGTTGTTCCACATTTGCGATTGGCATCGGATGAAGTATAGATAATTGAATGAAGAAATGTGGTGTAGGGTATAGAAACTATCTATTCTGTATATTTGTAAGCATCCGCTTTTCATCTTTACCTATATCACACAATAAACCACAAATTATTTTTTACCAATACATTTTCTTTTCAATCCTTGACATTCACATTTCCGTTCAAATACATATACTTCAAATGCAAATTTTCATTCTTAGTACCAAAGCTCCAAAATATACTGTTGCTACTTTTCTGTTGCTGCGGTTGAGTTGAGAGTTTGAGAGCGAGAGAGAAAGAAACGAGTGATCTTGTTACGCTCTTTCACTCGTCTTTTTTTACCATCATGGCGTAACCTGTCAAGTTTTAAACATCTTACTTCCCCCCATACTCCCTTTTTTCTCCTTCAATATGTTACACATTGCATAGGAACGGGTATATGCACTACAATTCTACATCAAAGAGCGAGAGAGAGAGAGAAAAGGAGAGATTTCCACTGGATGCCAATCCCAGTGATTCGAATCCAAATAAAGCTAATATTATTTTGCTTTATAAAACCATGGAACCGTACAAGTCCCCTGGAAATCTTTTTTCCTTTTCTTATATATTCTACATGCATGCTTGAAAGTGGAAAGAAAACCCTATTTGAATACAACTCTTTTACCGACTAAAACTGGAAACTAGAACAACATGGAAGAGCCTGAGAATTTCCAAATACTCCAACTTATCGTTAGAGACACTGTAAACTGTTGTCAGGCATAAATAAAATGCGTGTATTTGTACTTTCAGTGTATGTATTCTGTATTCACAATCCACATGCTCCGCTCGTACATTCGTTTCGCACATATACGGGATGGAATATAAATAGGATATCGGAAAATTAACATGAACATGGCTTTAAAAGTGCTTTTAAATCATATGCATCAAAGAAATTGTCACTTTTAATTTAGACAATGATTCCTTATTCCTTAACCTGTGTGTTGGGTGTGAGTGTGTGTGTGTGTGTGTGTGTGTTGTGTGGGTAGTCAAACTAAATAAACCATACATATGTATATGCATTCCATATACGTACAGATCGTTTCCTTGGAGTATAGGTATGAAAATGAAAACGGAAAAGAGATTCTTTGTGATTCTTGACTACCCTTCAGAAAATCTTTGCAACTTGAAACTTTCATCCTGCTCTTATTAAATTTTCAAATTCCCCCAAGATGACATCCTTCCTTCAAAAAAAATCCATACATTTATACCGTATGGAAAATAGAGAAATGGAAACCAAAAAAAAAAATCATCATAACTATGTACTCAAAATAGAAAAAAGGTATAAGTTTCCTTTCTCCGTATAATGAGATTGTGGATCGAGTATACACAGTACAAATGTAATGTCGATAGAACGAGAGAGAGAAAGAGAGAGGGAAATATATACATACAATTATGTAGCAGTTTTTCAAATAGGAACCCATAGAAACTGCTGCTCATGTGAATGTGAGAATGAACTATGAACTGACATTACCAAAAATATCAGCACTGAAACGTAGCTATATGTATACCTTGCAAATAATTAATGAAGGCAGTAATCCGAACGAGTCTGGATTTTATGTCATTGTCAATCTCTGTATGACTCTGGCTGTGACTCTGAACAGCCGCTACAGTCTACAGTACTCTACAGTCTACAGTCAACTCTCTCTCTCTCTCTCGTGTTTGGTCTTATGTCTCTATACACTCTACACAAGGCAGTCTATATATTATTTGTTAGAATACACACACGAAATACTTCCTATTCCGGCCCTTTCATTCCACTATGTATGCAATGTATATGTAATGTATGCACAACAGTGTAGAGTTGTAGAGACTTGAGCTTAACATTTACCCGGTCTTTCAAACCTTTCTTGCGAAATAACAATGCTCTACTCTATAAATTATGTTCATA
The DNA here is from genome assembly GCA_034699125.1 of Gisinianus flammeolus. Lineage (NCBI taxonomy): Eukaryota > Metazoa > Arthropoda > Collembola > Symphypleona > Katiannidae > Gisinianus > Gisinianus flammeolus. The sequence continues at coordinate 24,024 of JAIUND010001807.1, read as the reverse complement.
TCTCTTGAAAATTATAGCTGGAAACCATTTACTTGTAGGTAAGTACATATCAAATTTGTGTTGTCGGTGGGACTTGTTTACACAGTTACATAGTTGTCATTTCCCTTCTGTAAACATGGATATATGTTACAAAATGAACAAAGTACATCATACGGACTACAAGTTACCCGGATTTTTACTTCATTAGGAAGAATAAGAATAACAAGGGAGACGCTGACAAAAAACTACGTACAATGCGTGGAGGGAGAGAGAGAGAGAGAGAGAGAGAGAGAGAGAGAGAGAAAGAGACTACGGAGAAAGAGGAGAAAATCGTTGAGCGTCTAGCTTGTAATTGTACAACAATTTTAATGCGTAAAACCGAGATCTAGCCCAAGGATTGGCACATTGACATATTATGAGCTGTGAGTCACACGCCAGACATTGAGCGGAGCCAAACATATCCATATAGTCGATGAAAGATTGGAACAAAGTCTCTCTCTTTCTCTCTTTCTCAGTCTCAATTTCAGCTTTTAATTAAACAGTATTACTTCCTAATGTCTCTAATCCTTACGGAAAAAATAAATAAATAATAATCCTTTTCTTAGAAAAACATAAATGGGAAACCACACGCATCCTCTTGAGCCAATCATTACAAGACTATGTGAACAGCCTTATCATTATCAATATATGGATATAAATGCTCTCCTGTTTGCGAAAATACGTAGAAAAGGTACTCATCGTTCAAATAGCTTTAGCTAAGAATAGTAGTTTAGGTTTAGTACATGTGCAGACGTACATATGGATTTCGAGTATCCTAGCAAAGAGAATCTTATTGATGAGTTTGTTTTGCGGTTTCTCCTCAAATTCTATAGCATATACATATAAATACATTTTCCATACGCACTGCTTGGAATAATTTTGGTCTTTTTGTCTCGAAAAGTCTTTGCCTTGGTCTTTACATTAGTAATTCTTAAATCCTTGAGAGCTTGTGAGTTTGAGTTTGTGAATTTGAGATAGTCCCAAGTCCCAAAGTCCCAAATATAGAAAAGAATACAAAGATTCGCAAGTCATAATAAGCAAGTCATAATATTATAATAGTATTATGATATCTCCAAGTGTAGATCACATTTTATTATTTATAAGTCTACAAAGACAAACTTGCCGTGAGTTTGTAGTTATTTCCACAGATTACGGAATTTGAGATGTTCATAAAACGAAACGAACACGGCAACACGACAGGAGCGGAAAAGGACGACGACGACAACAACATCAACATCAACAGAGAGTGCCGCAAGTATGTATGTACCAAATACCAAAGCTATATACATACTATAGTACTAACTATACACACACTTTACTTTCAAACATTGAAACTCCCCTTTCATCTCCTTCCTATTTGCCTCCAGGGTAATCGCTAGAAATATTTCAAAAACCATAATATTAAAGATTATACGGACCTATACAGTTATACATATATATTCCTTCACAATACATACATATTCTGTATCAGTGCTCACTCTGTTCAAAAGTCATTGTTCCTATCATCGTCCATTACCCAAATCCCAAATATGCATTATGTTTATCATCCTTATCCTTACTATCTCCAGCCACATACGATATGTACTGACAAAATTATTTTGCACTGTTCCTATATATGCGATATTCCCTTCTCTCTTTATCGTAATATAATTTCGTCCATCCTCATTATGAATCCCTTGTGTGTGTAGTGTGTGTGTATGTATGTACATAATGTGTAGTTATAGCACCCAAACCTAAAGAAACAGAAAGTACATAAATATCTATACTGTGTCAGAATTTTAGCATAGAAAAACGTGCAAAGGATTTCATCGATTTCAAAGAAAATGATCTAACGGAAAACGGAATGTGGAATATTTGATGGAAAACACCCGGACGACAAAAAAAAACTTGAAAGTCCATTGACCACTTGTTCATATGTATATGAATGTGAATGTGTACATAAGAGAACTTTGAACTGCAATTGTGCACATAACTGTGAACTCCTAAGGAGACTCTCCTTATATACACTAAGATACTACTCATCGTCTGTTCTGTACATACATATGTACATGCATGTACATGTACACTCACTATTAAATATTTAACAATCTTATCTACTCTGAAGGAATCCACAAGGTGACAAAAAACAATTGGACAGAAGGAAGGAAGCTCTTTACATGATTTTTAGAGTGCCCGTCCATCCATGGATTTTGGTACATATTGTTATTGTTGAATTGAAACGATTGGAACGATTGAAAGGGAAATAATAATATTTGCACGAATCCGACATGCTTCACACTCGCACCATTCACAATACGTACGCGTCTGATGGTAAGACTCTTTTCCCTTCATACCCATGTATATAGTTATATATGTACATTGTATATATACGTTGCGAATGAAACACGGGGTTCCAGGAAAGACGTATCGAAAGGTACATCACATATGTACAGAGGAAAAGAATGTTTTACTTTAGCATATGAACTGTGAATATTGAATATAGTGTTTGATAATTGTGTACTGTGTATTTACCTAGGTATACTTCTTCCGTCTCCTCAATTCATATCAACTACATATATATCTTATATATATATATATTTAATTGTTCACTATTCTCCACCATACTCCAAATTCATTGTGTATATCATATCCGTACGTACATGATGATGATGAGAAAATATCCAGTACAGTGTGAGTGTGTGTTTTGTGTTTTGTGTCGGTTTTTTGTGAATGGGATGAGTTGTGACATGATATCTCCCCCCCCCCCATCACCCATCAAATCATATTTATCTCCACTGCATTCATCAAAATTACTTCTTGTACCTACACGTCTAAAAGACGAAGCTGGTAGACAGTCGGGAGAGACAGGGAATTGACACGAGGAAAATAATAACAGAATATAAGATATGTGTATTGAATTCACACATGAAAGGAAGACGAATAAGAATAAGATAAGGGACTAAGCAGAAAATTTGAGCTGGAAAAGTGGGAATTGCAAGTATTTATACCAAATAAGAAGACAAAAACAAGTAGAAGTAGAACAAGGAGACGGATAAAACAAAAGTATTGGTCTGTGTGTGAGTGTGAGTGTAAGGAATGTCTTCGAACTCTTCAATTCCGTAACTCCAACGCTGTAAGCTGTAACGAACAATAGTATGTAACTAAACATGTACCTATGTCCTTTGTACAAAATCCAAATGAAGAAGGTATTCGTAATACCATTGACGGATGTAATGTATACAGCATGTAGATTTGAATGTAATACTGCCATTGTCCAGTCCGATTCCAGAGTTTTAGACAAAGTTGATTATGAATTAAAGAATTCCCCATTCCCGACAATTCTGTCTTTTCTTTTTTGTGTTTCTGTGTGTGTGTGTTTGTTTGTGTGTAGCAGGAGGACGGATAACCCAGGTGCTATAGATATTTTGCGCAAGAACGTGTATAAATTATGCAAAAATCATGCATATATATATACATACAGATATATACTTAACAGTAACTGTGTATAATACGGAACTCATTTGATAATCCCTGAATTTTGGATAAGTATATATATATACGTACCTCAACAATGTGTGTCCTGTTGTTCAAGTAGGAAATACATTGAGAGAAAGGAGAGAAAGTCCCACATTTGTAATCAAGAGTACATACCTGACCTCAGTGAATCAAACTATCACGCTCAAGTTAGTTAAGAGAACGTCGTCGTCGTCATCCTCATCGTCTTTTTTTACACGAGGTATATATGTAGAGTATAAAAAATATTCGGAGGACGACATCAAGCAGTCGTACAAAGGAAAAGATAGAACGGTTAAATCAATAGTCGAATAGTTTGAATGTTTATAGATATTGGATATAGAGAGACAAGTTGATAGTTGTTGTCGGACTATCTATATCTATCTGTGTATATACAGACACATCAACTATCTGTGTTCATATGGACATTCAAATGTACATTACATATTCTTTTATATATATATGCAAGATTCTAGATTCTAGAAAACCCGTCAACATGGAATTAGGACGCAATAAATAATGCTACAAAACTTAAATCGATCCTATTGCACAGAGAAAAGACACAAAAAAGACAGTCGGGGGAACCAGTCACTTGTGAACATGGCTGTGAGCAGCAACAACGTTTATGTCCATTCTTCGCCGCCCAAAGGTAAAGTATTCCCAAGTGTGATCCTCGACAAACTCAAGTTTGTTAGTGTTGCGGAGAACAAAGAGCTTTTCCTAGTTATTCTCTCTTTCTCTCTCCGTCTGTACTACTTTTTTTTCCCCCTTTTTTTTCAAAACAAAAAAAAGAACGAATTTATTCTGTGGGGTTTATCTTTGTGTTTAGTTTTTTTTACTTTTACTTTTTTAATTTAGTTTCTACATATTTGTGTGTTGTTCAAAGTTGGAAGAATAGTAAAGATAAAAAGTTGACAGAGAAACTTGCTACTTTCTTTTTGGAGATAAATAATTGGGATATACTTTCCTTTTTTAAAAACATTTCCAGCTATCTCTGGTCAAGGAGCAGCCATTCGACAATGGGTCAAAGCTGGAGATTTGGATAAATTGGAGCAGGTTGTTCTGGATGGACAAGGTAACCAAAAAAAACCCCTGGACTTTCACAAAAAGTAACAAAGAAGAAGTAACTGATAAAAATGATATAATAATTTCTTTTCCGATTTTTGTAAAAAAAAAAAAAAGGTGCTCGACTCCTTGGTTTAATTGACTCAACAGCCGAGACCAAAGTCAAATCCTTCCTTCGCTCGGTAATTTTCACGATTGAATTCAGTGCATACAGTTATTGGGAAATTTGTATAAAAAAAGAAGATATCCGTATATACTCTGTAGAGAATGAATATAAAATTCTACAGCTGGATTCTAAATTATTTTGTTATATCATTTATTGTGTATAGGTCCCATCGTTAATGGCCAAAGTTGACTTGGTTCATGATGCAGGTAAGGAAATGATATATATAAAAAATGTGTTTTTGATTTGGTATTCGTATACATCAGTATTCTCTTCCGATTGACTTAGAAGTTAGTGGGGAGGAATCGTATATGATTACCGAGGATGTACCTTTCTATCTGTATATATACACATATACATGTAGAATCGTCAAATTAAATGAGCGTAAATGAATCGGTTAAATGTAGGTATAAGTACGTGTATAACATTTCACGTGTATGTTTGTATGTATGTACATGTACGTGCAGTGATACGAGGGAGCCTACGAGAAGTTCAAGCTCTGTTGGACAAGCGAAAGCTTGCAACGGGAAGAGACGCAGTCGGTCGTGGCTTGCTCCACAAAGCCGTTTTATACAACCATAAGTCTGTCATTGAGTGGCTGGGGAAGAAGTACCCGGAAACTCTTCACATAAAGGATAATGTAAGCAGAAAGATGGATAAAGAGGGAGAGAGAGAGAGATAGAAAGTACTCTTTACATAATTAAGTAATCCAAAGTTGAGAGTTTAGTTTTGGAAATGAGAGAAAGTCTTCATCCTGCGAGTGAGTGAGTGAGTGTGTGTGTGTGTGTGTGTGTGTGTGTGTGTGTGTGTGTGTGTGTGTGTGTGAGAAGGAGTGTGTGTAGGTAAATGGTAACTGAAATGTTTTTACTTAGTCATCTAGTCGTTCGTCATTTGTTCTATTAACCCATTTATGTACTTTTTCATTATGTGAGAATACAGGAGGCACGAACAGCCCTGCACTACACACCCGCTTCAAAAGATCCAGATGAGCTATTCTCGCAATTAACATCATTGGGTGCTAAGGAGTCAATCGATATACATGGTCGAAAGCCATCTTACTATATTAACCATCCTGAAAATCTGGATATAGAAGGTAGATTTCTATTCTTATATATATATCTATACATATGTATGTATAGTATTATTATGGATTCATAATACGTATAAATAACTCTGAGAGAGCTTTTTTATATACTCATGGAAAGGACATGTGTATGGAAATGTATGTTATGGACATGCGTACATATTCATATTGATATGATGATGATGGAGAAAAAAGTTTTATATAACTAATGAGGAAAATTTTTGTAATAGGCCCAAGGTCACTCTCGAATAATCGCAGTAAAAGAGCACGACTAGACTCGACTCCCATTCCCAAACCCATCAGCTCCACAATTACCCGGGCACAAATCAGAATCTGGATTCATGAGCGTGATGTGGGGAAATTAGAGAAAATCGTTTGGTCGGGTCATGGTGATAAATTACTATTAGGTAAAACGCAAAAGAAAGAAAAAAAAGATTACACTACTTCATTCTCGTTTACTTAAATTACCCGATACTCACTTTACGCTTCCTTGTTTTTTATATACTTTCTCCCATGTCATATCTGTATGTCCATTTTCTGTATCTTATTTTTTCCTTCTATATTTTGTAGAATATATGATTCAGAAGACGAAAGTTGTAGGGAATTGCATACAGGGAAGAAAGAGGTTAGCTCATTTATTATTTCCTCATTGTGCTATTGAGGATGCATTCAGGGCCAAGGCCTCATCTACTACGGAGTAACTTCTTTTTTTTTGTCAAAGCCAAAAGTCCTATAGTAAAAAAGAATCAAAATTTAATACTCAGTTATTCGTTGTCATTTCAGTATTTTACCTTGATTATTAGGTATATGTCTTTTTCCTAGCCTACAGATATATGTTTTAATCCTCTTTCAATTTTAATCAATAAGTTTTTTTTTATCGGGTTTGAATCCAAACGTGTGATTGAATGTATCCCATATGTTATTGCATATAAATAATCAAATTAAAATACGCATTTTCCCCCGGTTCTATCAGTATGCACTATTTGTACAAGTACTAACAAATAAAATACAGACGGATGTGTGTGTGTGTGAATGGGAATGAGTATAAGGATATGGATATTATAAAATATGTGATGGTTTATTTGTCCAGAAACAACAAACAATAATAAGGTGAAAAAGTTCCTAACCAACGTGCCCCATTTATTGTCGAAGATAAAATCGATTCATTCGGCTGCCATTAATAATGACGTTGAGACTATCAAGGTAACATACATTTTAATCACAGTTATATAGCACATAACCTATATAGGTAGGTATGTGTATATATATTTATATCGTACCTGTGTATGTATACGTCGTACATTTATTTGACTCCGTGTGAGCAACATAAAAGACAAGCGACGTAACTATACACGCAATATTATTGTATCTGTATTGTAAAGTCCATACATGCATATATTTACAAAAGTATATGGATATGCCCACACACACATGTGTTTGAATAAGATAAAGAATATTTGTTCTGAGATATATCTCTCTTTCTCTCTTTCTCTCTCGTTACATGTATGTACTCGTTCTTGTGCTCCGACTACTACTACTACTACTACTCACTGCAGGACATACGCAGCAAAACTGAAATTCCTGAAGTTTTTACTGCAAAGGACTCTCATGGACTCACACCATTACATAAAGTAAGGTACTGACTATATCTATGCGAGAGAAGAGGCAATTTCCATTATCGAAAATCAATATATGAGAAATAACCGTTGGAAATCAAATTCACTAAACCCCGTGTTCAACATTGAATACATTGTGATGTGACCAATTTTTTTTTGGTTTTGTTTTTGTCTCTTGTATACATATGTATATATATATATATAGGCTGCTGGACTGGCTCATAGAACCGTTGTCGAATGGTTCCTCTACGAATTTCCCAATCAGCTCTTGAACGATCAAGACAACGAGGGAAGAACTGGTAATAATGATATCCAGAGAAAATGGTTCATAATGTTGTTCAGAGTATGAATATGAATATGTGACTGTCTATAGCAGTCTTGAGCACTATTGAGACATAAAAAAAAAATACATTACATCAAATTTTTATGAATCACCTTAACTAGATATGACAAAAGACACTCACACACTCACAAAACAAAAAAACAAGAAAAAGGTTTTCAAGTCATTATCGTTCCAATAACTATATGATCTTGACAAAACCCCGGCTTTTATGCCGTCTTAAAATATTATTAGTCAATACTTTCCCTAATGGTTTCCACCTAAATTAAATGTTGAGCAATTGCAGACGGAAAACGGAAAACGTTTCCCTTTCGGAATGTTTTTCTATCTTTCTCTCTCTCTCTTTCCTTCTTTCTTTCTATCTATTTCTTTCTCGTTCCTGTGGGGAAATGAAATATTACTCTTCCCAAGAACGTCTTTTATGTTTTGTACGCTATTTTGTTCGGAAATTTTAATGATGAAATAGATTGCTTTATACTATATGCATGATGACGAATTGACTACACATGCATGTGTAATTTAAAATCCATACGTTATCGAATTTCCTCTGTAATTCAATCGTCAATTTAGAGAATTTCAATATGTTTCATACTATATAGGTACACACACTTGACTTTTATTCATTTCTATGTAGGTAGTTTTAAAATATTGGATTTGAACTTGGAAAAATATATTTCAAAAAAATTCATTTTTTTTCCTACCCATTATTATTGTATATTATTTTTCTCTTTTTTCTTTCACTTCTACAGCTCTACACTATGCAGCAAAAGACATTTCAACATACAATTTTCTCCTTCGGGCCGGAGCGAGTGAATCCATTCTAGACTTGGTTCGTATACGTTTCTTTCTTGCACTCTCTCTCTCTCTTGCTTTTCTCTCGCACTCTCTCTCTCTATCCTTCTGACATGATTTCACAGCACTCACAAACACAAATTGTCCATTATGTACCGTGTCCCAAGTCCCATTTGTACCTATAGTTGAAATCCATTTCCTCGTCTCTCGTAAACAAAGAAAAACAGTTGAATCTTTCATGCATCTCTTAATCAATACATGAATCAATAATGTTGGTTTTCTTTTTTTTACATAACTTTGTTTTTTCGGTTATCACGTATATGTAAATGAATAGAGAGTGAACTAGAAATTCCTATTTAATCGTCCATTAACCAAGCGTAAAAATAAAAATGCACTGTATACCCATGTTCTGCACAATGTAATGTAAATCTTCTCTTTTTTATTAAATATATAGAGAGGGAAAACTCCATCATACTATAAAAAGAATGGAGTGGAATTGGACGGACGTCATTTGCGGAACGTGCCAGACGCACCCCGCGTCACAGGTGAATTGACTCCATGGTAAGTTTCAAAATTAAATAAATTTTAATTCTGTAAAAAAAAAAAATTACTAAAATGAATACGTCCGTCCATGTATTGTACAGAAATGGACTTTGAGTACGATATTCATTTACATACGTATACACATTTATTCGTTCTAAAGATAAATTTCAATTAGGAGAATAAAATATATACATATACGTATGACATTATTGAATTTAATTAATCTTGGGGAAAATATGTAGGGATCGTATTGTGACGAGTCCCGGAGGGATTCTGGATCCAAAAAGAAGAATTTCCAATGGAGAGTTCAATGATGAAGAACATCAACCAATGGCAAAGAAATTCAATTATGATTCTGATGGATATAATGGGGATACAGAGGGGAAATATGATATGATACCCGAGGATGTGAACATTGGACATTTTGATGTGGAAGTACCAGCTGGTGACTTGTTGGATGACGATGATGATTTTGAACCTCCCATCGATGATGAGGATGAAAAACCACCGGCAGTAGAGGATAATCGACAAAGATCCACACAAAAATCCTCACAAAAATCACAATCTCAAAAACTTGTAGTTCCTCAAGAAGCAGCTCAGGTTGAGGTAGAAGAAGAAAAAGAAGATTTAATAGAAGCAGAACCAGAGCCAGAGATCATTGCAGAATCCGAACCTGAACCAGAGCCAAAGCCAGTGCCAGAGCCAGAACCTGAGCCGCAAGTTGAACAAGCGGATGAAGAAATTGAAGAATCAAATGAAGAAACACAAACGTTAGAGATCGACCAGGAACTCGATGGGATCACGGACGAGCAAATGGATGACAATCTTATTGATGACTCCGAGGATATTTCCACCGAAAATTTCACTGAGACTATTGACACTGGGTAAGAAAAAACATCATGTTTCTATTTTCTATCACGTACTAAATAACTAAAACTAAATAATATGTAGGAGGTCAAAAAATTGCACGATTTTATATTATTACCATTATGTATTATTATTATACACATAAGTTGTTCTATTTCATGAAAAAGAACAAGATTTACCATTTGCATGATAAAGTCTATGTGTAGTTTGAACAGTGTATGTACATTATACGATACAAGTGATTACCACTGACGTTTACTGTATATTTGTGGAAATCCTATATATGCTGCTCACATTGTGTGTGTGTGTGCAATGCAGAGATATGGAGAAACTTGTAGAACTCGTCCTCGACGGAAAAGGAAATGCACTCTTAAACATTAAATCCCGGAACACGGAAGTACAAGAGTTCATCACGAACATCCCTGCTTACATGGCCAAAATAGCTTCCATTCATGAGGCAGCTGCCAGGTTCTTAATTCAAAAACTTAAATTAACAAAAAGCTATATATATACATACACACACTCTGTACTCTGTACCTACATGTATATATACGATATATATGGAGATAGTACGAGGGAAAAAAGGAAATCAAAACTACTTGGACACTAATGGGAAAATAATTGGAATAAATCATCTTTGACTGTGTGTTTATAGTGGGAACTTGCGCGATCTACAAACTATTCTTGATCGAAAGCGTTTGGCAATGGCAAAGGACGCGAACGGTCTCGTTCCTTTACACAAAGCTGTTCTACATGGTCATTCTAAAGTCATACGGTATTTGGCTTCAAACTACAGCCAGGTGAATTCAAAATCCACACACACACACACAATTTATACATGAATCATTCTTAAAATGAATGGTTATGGAATATTTTTAATTACACATTGTTTGCGTGCAGAGTATTAATTCCACGGATAGACGTGGAATGACTTCATTACACTATGCAGCAACCCTCACAGATTTTGGAGTGACTTACAAAGCGTAATAATACTAATAACCCAATATTTCTTATCTGTATATATAAATTTCAACTCTGGTTGAGGTTCTTTTTTAATCTAAAATACTTTATAGTTGAGTAACTGGATTGAGAATGGATGGATTTGGATTTGGAATTTATAGATTGATTGGAGCCGGAGCAGATCCGAATGTGAAAGATTCGGCTGGGAATACCCCGGGAATATACTTGAGAAACAAAGAACTTTTATCCCATGCAGATTTACTCTCTCGAGCAACGAATTACAACAAGAATAATAAAAATAACAGTAGTAGTAATATTAATATTAACAATTCCTCATCCACTGCCGTCGTCGCGAAGAAGTCAGCATCTGAAACATGGCAACGACCACCATCAGGTAAAGATCAAGCCCAGGTGGCCGTGCAGAAACGACAGAATCTCAACCAAACAAATCCAGTCAGTCAGAAAACATTAGAATTGCTCAAAGAGGCCTACAAAAATCTAACTCAAGAACAGTCACTTTGGGGAAGGATTCTGAATAGACTCACAAATCGAAATGATAACCACATTAGTAAAGAGTATGTTCAGAATTATATGACACCCGAAATTTTTAGTTCCCTCTCTCAAAAAACCACGTTCTATGGAGCAACACTATTGGATGTAATTAAATACTATCCTCAAGCATTCATAGTGGCTCCGGATCCTCATTCCTATGTCGTCTTCAAAGATTTATTCTATCCAGTCATCACGGATCATTCAAGATATTTCTCAAGAATCCATCCAAAACTTCACATGTCGGGTATGAACATTTTGTACATATATATTGTTTCTCATATTTTCATTTGAAACAGATACGAAAAATAAGTGAGAGAGAGAGAGACAGAGTTCTGTTTCGGGAGTTTTTTTTTTTTTTTTTTTTGTCGAGTTCAAAAATATTTGTGCAAAAAAATTTAAATTTTCAGAGCCAGTGCTGGAACTGGATGATTTTAATATCCCCGTAGTGGATACCCCAGCTAAATTTGTTTCCCTAGTACGACTCAGATTGAGTCGAAATATTCAACCTTTCCCTTTTCTACCTTTGATGAAAATGGAGGACTTGTATGAAGTCGAACGTTTAGTTCGATCCGCTGACAAATCTGATTCTGTCATGATAAGAACAAACTTGGAGGATTTAGACAGAGATAAAAGGAAAATTCTGGAATCCCGAGGATTTTGGTTCCCTAAGGTTCTTTTCCTTTAAAGCGCACCAATATATAGCAAAAAAAAAAAAAAATCTGTTCCATCTGCACCTTGGATATATATTTATATAGTCACAACTGAGATTACACACCATGAAAAAACAATGCATAATAATAATATTTATTTATTATGGATTGTTTTCAAATGTACAATTCTCAGTTATCATCAGTCATTTAACGCGCACCATCAGTAACCACGCAACTACACAGCCTCACGATCAGTTTCCACGAACCGCTTCGTCTTTTTTGTGTGCAAACTATATATATAGTGTAATTCGGATAAATAGAACCACAATTCATGTTTTCTGCATCAGTTTTTGACAAAAACTCTTTTCCTTTTTCTTCACAGGCCATTAATATTAGCAGATTTTGGCCCAAGGCAAGGACATTTTATACGAATGAAGACTTGACCAAAACAATATGGGTGAATGGACAGGACCATGTGGACATTGTCGTAACGTCAATTTACGGGAAATTAAAACCAATTTTAATGAATTTACACGAGATTTATCGAAAACTAGGAGATTCCATGGAGTTTCATTTTAATTCTAATTTGGGTTTCCTAACTGTGGATCCATTTCGTGTTGGATCCGGGCTCAAGGTAAAAAGAAATTATGGGTTCTTCTGAATGTTAGTATTTAATGAAGAACGTCAAAGTATATCTAACCTGGGTGTAATTGTTCGTTCCATGAAGGTTAATTTCACAATCCGTTTACCATCTCTGATGAGAGAACGGTCCGAGCTTTCATCCAAATGTGACGAGCTTGATTTATACATCGTTTGGAAAGGGAGCAGTGATTACATCGAGCTGGAAAACAAAATAACACTACTTAATGAAATCGAATTATTAACAAATGTGGCCAATTCCATAAACACATTAATTGATTTAGAAAACAAGAGAACCAAAGAGCTATTTTTATTAGAGCAAAAACAAAAGAAATTATTAAAATGACTGGATTTGTTGTTGAGATTTACTGTTAAACCCCCCTAAAAAAACGAAATCTGTTGTAACACTTGTATTTATTCATTGAAATTCCACTGCCGGCATATATATGTATTTGTATGTGTGTGTATATGTTTACAAAAAACTGTGTAGAGTCTATTCTTAAATATAACTAGGTAAAAAAAAATGTTCTACCTTTTACATTGCATTTTTACGTGCATTATTACGTAGAAGTATTTTTTATTTATGTTTTATTTTTAATTTTTAAATATAACAAAACAAAAGGGAAAAGCCAATGGCAGTGGATGATATTTGTATAGAATTTAATGAAAATGTATTTTGACTATTCTCTTTCCTCACATATAGGTGAAAATCAATTCCCAGCCATCTGGTCAGACGAAGGGAAATATTTGGCATCCGTTTTGGGGGATGCACTTGTGAAAGGACTCACTGAAGTCAGTCAAGAGAGACCAGATGACCCCGTCGAATTTTTGAGTAATTTCCTACGGAAATATAGTAAAGCAAAAAGTCAGCGAGCAGACTCACCTGAATATGAAGAGGATGACATTGCTCAGGCTGCTAATGCTGCAATCATAACATCAATGCCCCTCCTCCATCATGGTTCCACACTTGAAGAAGTCGAAGAACAAACGGAAGAACCCACCACAGATGACCCCGGAGACACGGAAGATCCGGGTAATGACGATGAACCCGTAGCTGGTGAAACAGAGGCTGAAAATCCAGACGCTGTTGATGATGCAGATGTTGAAGGGGAAGGTGGTGAACAGGGGGAGAAAGCGGAAATGGTCATGGACGGACAGACTGAAGAGGAGACCACAATGGAAGAGTCTGCTCCTGATGAAGAAGGTGACGAAGGTATCCCGCCAGGAGTCATAGACGTAGAAGTGGATCAAGGCGAGCCGAATGACAGTGATGAATTGTTACGTAGACTTGACGATGAAGTTTTGGGACAAAATCGCGCCTATGGAGAAACGGATGAAGATGCAATTCGGATTCATGAAGAAGAAATCGAGGAGGAAATTGAAGGTGCTGGTCAACGAGATGGTAAATAATATAATTATGCATGCAATTTTCAATTTTCGTCATCATTTCGTATATGTACTTGAATGCATCATATCCAAAATATGCATACATTTATTCAATTTTAGAACGAGGTTCAAGTGTGCTTCATTTTGCAGCCGCTCGACCAGGTACTTACAATTACTTACAATTCCTTTCAACTTTTTTTCATTTCCATTCTTTCACAGACTATAGTATGTGTATGCTTAGAATGTAAACAAATGACATCTGACACCCATTATTTATCATATATCAGGTGGTTCTCAAACTCTACTGGCGTTTCTTCAAAACCCAACGGTTAATTTAGCCTGGAAAGATGAGAGACATAAGACTGCTAGAGACGTGGCTTCCAGCTTGAATCGGTCAGAAAATATTCAAACTATAGGTGAGATATTCATCCCATATGCAAGAATATAAATTTTCTAAATGACTTAACGAAATGTCATAATTTGATCGGTGTATATATATATATATCTACCTAACTGTTGGGGAAATTTCAGACTCGTTTATAGTAAGTAAAGCCATGGCAGGAGATCTGGGGTTTTTACAAAAACTCTTGGTAGATGGTTATGCCTATTTGCATAATGTAGATGACACGAATAAGAATAATATAATTGATATGGCGGAACGCGCATCTCAGCAAGAAGTCGTCACTTTCCTCAAATCCATTCCAGAATTCCAGGAAAAATTGGCAAACTTAATGCAGAGCATACGTGTGGGGGATTTGGATCGCGTCAAAAAGTTTCTACAGGACGGTGAGTTTTCTGCTTTTCTATTTAGAATTTAGTATTTTCTAGTTTTACTAGTTTCGTACAACACGACGACATCATGTAAAATGTCATAGCCATGAAAGCAACAAAAGCTATAAAATGAGGCCAAAACAGAGTGATGTATAAAAGAATGTAAACAAGGGATTTTGAGAATAAAGACAAAACTCTCTCTCTCTCTCTCTCTGTAGAACCTAAATTAGCAACTGCCATGGGGAAAAACGGAAGATCAGCAATCCATGTTGCCGTTTTATGTGAAGAATATACTATAGTGCAGTATATTGCTCAGCAATTCCCTGAAGCCCTGAGGAGAGGAGATCATGTAACGTTGAACTCTACCGCATTATTTTTTTTTTTAAATCTCATCAAAAATCTAATGTTTTTCTTTTCTATATTTATTAAATATATAGTTGGAGCGAACAGCTTTACATTACGCAATGGGCATTGAAAAAGTTGAAAAGATGACCAGAATATTAGGTCATTATATTTAATTCTTATATGAATTGAATGAACATATTATTTTGGTTACTATTTATTTTGTGGAATGATGAATCGAAAAGTTTCTAAATATATACTAATTCTTGTGTATAATTAATTTACGTATTCATGTTGCCATTTCTTTCTCTGTTATAGTTCGCCAGGGAGCAAAAAGAGTCTTGAAAGACATTGTAAGTATTGAGACACAATGTAGTACCTAATAATAAGTATATGGCCGTGAGTGTGTGTGTGTTTACTGGAAAACACAACTGCGACCAAACAAGAGAGTAATAAAATCATTGATTAATTCGACTAATTTTACTCATTCGTCTTCTTGTTGTTTCTTTTTGTTCTGTATCCTATTACAGAAAGGTCGTCAGCCCAGCTATTACTTCATCAATCGCGAGGAAATTGCTATTTTACAAGAACAAGAAAAATCATGAAACAACTTTTATCGTAAAAACAGGAAAAAAACGCAATGCTTTTCCCCTTCATGAGTCTTGCCACTTGGAAATAGGTAAAATCACATTTCAAAATGTCTATCTCGGTTACAATTTTTTGCAATTTTTATTCTTTTCTTTAAATTTTATGAAATAAATACCTATATAATATAATATAGTTTTGACTTGGTAAAATTTAAATGAATGTATAATATATATATTATATATGCATATAGGTACTTAGATTCACATCATCACACTTGTACTATGATATATAGAAATAAACAAACGGAAGAGAACGATTTTCACGATTTTGGCCAATAATATCCGTAAAATACGAAATAAATACAAAAAAAGAAAGAAACGGAATTCAACGAAAAGTTTAAGAAAACAAATCTCCTTTTTAACATGGATAGACGAAATCTCGTTCGGAATTATGACAGTAAACTTCATGTTCTATCGCCACTGTCCGCGTCATACTTCTTCTTCTCCTGTTTCAATTTCAATGAAAAATAACCACGTTAAATGTCATTCAATTATCACAGTTACTAATGAGTTGTACTACAACTACAATCATACTAGCATTTATACTTTTTTGTTCATGTCAGATGAACATAGACTCTATGTAAAATGTGAACTACATTATATTCAAATGTATGTGCAATTCCAAAGTTGTGATGAAAATATCTACATATATACTTGTATGAATAAATATTATACTATACTTATTTATTTAAGTCGTCGTTTAATAAAACAACCATCTAACCTTTTACTTGTCAAAAACCCTGTAGGCGGATGAGGACGTCCAAGTCTTTTCAGTCGTGGATCAATTAAATATGCAGCTTGTGTACACATCTCCAAATTGTGCAAATCTGTCAGAGCTGTCGGAGTTAGTAGTAATTGGTACACTCGTGTATCTAGATTTGGATAGAACCTAAAACAAGAGGTCAAGAAAAGATTGTACAGATAGGAAAATGAACACAAATAGGTAGGTATATTGTTAGTTGCATTGCATTAAAACTTTTTATAACAAAGCAGCGTACTTACCAAAGTTTTCTAAGCTCTCGTGTAAACAAAGTTTCCATCGCTTGTTCCCACTAATGTTTAAAAAAAAAAAAAAACAAGTTAAAAACATTTTAAAGAATTTTCTTTTGAGCCTACTTATATGCATAAATACCTTGTGAAACAATAAATAGGATTCCTCAAAGTCATCAAAGCAAATATTCTGAATCATATCCACAATTTTCCAAGCACCTTCCACCACAAAATGATATTTATACTCGAAAAATTCCGAACCAATATCCACCGTTTCATTAATACCTGGATAGAGGAAATAAAATTAATTTCATATTAATTCATGCTATATCTACGCAAATATTCAAATGGTTACAACTCGATCATCACACGTAAATGTAACTTACAATACGAACTCCCCGGTGGATGGGGAACACACGCACCAACTAGCTAGATAAGTAAAGTAATTTCGAATTAGAATAGCTTGAACATTCGATACAAGAAAAGAAGCTTACTGAAAATACAATGTGTAATACTTTTACGCAGTTTTTGTAATACTTTATTAAATGCCCCACAACCATCATTTTGATCCATTCCGTACATTGGCAGAGGTCTATCATTCGCTCTTTTATTACAACTATCCAAGATTTCTTTGATGTCAAAATAATCTTCCTCTTTCACGTCTTCAGGTGGGTAGTGCACTTGTTGTTGATGTACCATGATGAACAAATCGATAGCTTGCTCTAAAAATAGTTGACTGACAAACTGTCCTGGGCACTTTTTTTGAGCAATTTGCTTCATTATATCAAAAAGTTCAAAAGAATTTCTGGGTATAAGATGAGTCGCATCAGGTCTGTCTGCATCTTTAACTTGTCTTGTCCTTGCCCAAGTATTAAGATAACGGTTAAGAAATTTATTGCGCTCATCCCTAATTTCTGCCACTGTTCGTTTTTTACAATCTTGCATATCCTGGAGTGATTGATTTGGTCTATTTTCAATACATGTAAAAATAATAATAATTTTTAATGCTATCAGAGCTATAAGCACTGTACAAGTATCGTAGAATAACATTATTCTACCAGAAATGGAATTTATTATTAAACTACAGTAACTACACGTGTATGTATGCGTGCATCATTTGTAATCTTGCTCACTCTACAATTGGCGAATCCTCAATGCCTGGGCCAAGGTGATTGACATTTTCGGGATGAGGATCTCTACAAGAAAGGGAGCACTCGGCTGTTCAAATAAAAAGAGAGTATAAAGGAAAGCTTTAGCATTAACCATGTACATGTTTGAATATTGATTTGAAGCTTGTACGCATTCCAAGTTACTTGGAAGACAACATAAAAAAATATCCATTTTAAGTTCTACAAATACACAACCCACACCCATAAACACTCATAAAATATTCATTCCCTTACACATTTCTTTTTGTTGGATAACATCATAACAATTCTGCACTTTGAGTTGTACTCCATTCTCAGGACATACTGGCTGAATTTCAATACTGATGTACCCCGTCTTCCACACCGGGTTGTCAGCCCTGTAAATTCGACAAACTTGTTTTCCTTTCCCGATCGTTTTTTTGGGTTGAATACAAATTCCGTTATCGACAAAAACTGCTTCTCCATTTACAACATAGAATTTATTTGTGAGAGTTTCCACTTTACTTCCAACCTGATGGAATAATAAAATATGCAATGTATTTTTTAAGTCTTCATAAAAATCACACAGTTCGTATTCCACAAATTTTGCTCATACGGGAGAATCTCCAGTAACTTTCGAGAGAGAAAACTTACGGGAAACGTGTCCCACACTTGGTAATCAGTTTCTTTCAGACCAAATATTGCAGCTGTTTCATTTGTTAATGATCCTATAGACCCACTCAATCGTAATCCGCTCACAGAATATTCTGTGAGTTTTAATGTTGAGCAACCATCTTCCATGAATCCTAAAAAAATAAAATAAAATGAACACATAAAATAAACTAAGATAAGACGCTCACATAATGAGCGTAAAACAATTAAAAATGTGTATTTTAATACTATAATATAAAAAGGAAATAAGTGTATAGAAATGGAAATATACAATACAAACCATCATACACTGCACAATTATCCATCCACATTCGATAACTACAATGCATGTAATAAATAATTAATATTGATAATAGTGGAAAATATGAGTGCTTACTACAAATGAATAAACAAAAGATAAATGCACGGATATTTTTTGATAATTTTTTTTTAAAGGAATGAACAGGATAAAGTAACTTACGCTCCTTTTATGCAAACACAGTCTGGCTTAGAATCACCAAAATTAATGCCAAAAGGGCATTGGTCATGAGTCAACTCGACGAGTCGATTACCATCACAAAATGTGGCGGACATGGAATAGCCATGTGAAGTAAAAATAAAACTAAAAAAATATACTAACCGAACAATCATACTTGAAATATATACAGTCGAATCTTGAACACGTAACTGACGTTAGGAGTTTGTTTGTTTGTAAATGTTTGTTTATTCAGGAAGTTATTATTATTAAAGATGTAATTATTATTTTCAAAACAAATATATATTAATTATTTCTTCTCCTCTTCTTCTTTGTGTTATCAATTTTGATTCCATTCCAAACGCCCGTCTTCTCCCAATCTGCCTTGTCACAATCTCTCTGGTATTTCTTATCCTTATTCTTCCTCTTCCTCAATTGTCTCACACGAACCTCTAAAATGTTACGCTTTTGGAAACTCTTGAATCTGTGAATGAAAAAGAAAGAAAAACAATTGCATTACTAATTAAGTAATAATATTTGTACAATTAGAACATCAAATATCAAATGGTGTGAGTACTACGTTACAACTCTAAACAAACAGTAATAATGGCCTGAGTAGAGTTCCTTCTTTTTGAATTGGAATTGGATTTGGAATTGGACCAGATTTGACCCCTAGAGTCTGTTTTGGTATTTGAATTGGTCGAAATCAAATTCAAATGCCAAAGCAAATTCTGCCGACCGCTCAGAGTAAATTTTGGGTTTTGAATTGGAATCTGAATTCCTTTTTGGTATTTGAATTGGAATTGGGGTCCTAGAGTAACGGATTTACTCCCGAATTGGAATACGAATTGGAATTCGAGCGAGTTGAATTCATTTCAATTTTTTTTTTGGTATTCACTTTGGGATTCACTCGTCCAATCGTTTGCCGTTATCGTACATACATATTGTTCATTTCGTATGTTACACACTGCCGGGATTTATTTTCTCTCGCTTTTTTTTACATCGTAATTGATTTGTAGTCTGTACATTCAGGATAAAAAAATAAATACATTTGAAATTGACTCGTCAAAGTATTTATCAAAATGGCATCATCATCAGCATCAATTCAAGCCGAATTGTTATTTGCGAGCCAGTTAATTGAGGAAGTTGAAAGACAGCCAGCAAATTGATTGCAGCAATTAATATATAACAAAAGTTACCCAGGTTTTAAATTGAAAACAGTGAATAAGAGAATAACTGGGAGGAAATTGTTGAGGTATTTTTATAGTACTCGGGATCCTTCTCAAGTTCTTTTATTTAACAAAAATAATTCCCCGTGTAATGTTCGATTCGTATATATTTCGTCTCTCAAAAAGGATTTTCGTCGTCGATTTCTCAATATACGACGAAAGAGAATATACTCTAATGCAGATAAATCATTCGACATGTTTTTAAATTAATTATTTCAATTATGTGTGTCAACAGCAAAACAATGAAATGGAATTCTGATAATTTCTTTTCGTCTTTTCTAAATTATTCTTAATCAAAATTATTTCATGTGTGTGTAACGGCCCGGTCAAAGTCACGTGACTTTGAAATCCAAAAGAAACAACTCTAATAGTAACCTCAAATGCCAAATCAAAATCAAATTCACAATTCACAAAATCAAATCAAATTCGTATGACCGACTATAGTTTTTGGTATTTACTTTGGAATTGGTATTTGAATTTGATTTGGATTTTGAATTCGTCTGAAGCAAAACATACGTATAGTTCTTGGATTTCATGAATTCCAATTCTAATTCCAATTCAAAAAGAAGGAACTCTACTCAGGCCATAAATGTATTTCTTTTACAATTTATTTACTATTGTATACTTTTGAACAACAATGAGTGTGACTTAACGATTCTTACCTGTCTAACAGTATACTTGATGTTCCTTTGACATCCAACATTCGTCCGGATAGTTCTTCACTTAGTAGAGGATTTAATTTTTCAGTTTGAAACTTCCATTTACTCAAAGCTTTCTGTCCAAATCTAGTCCCTTCAACTTTCTTTGCTACTTTTTTCACCAATCGAGCTTTTTGACTCTTTTCATCCTTTTCCATTTTACGCTTAAATGTTTTGATATTATAAACATCAGACTCTCGAATTTTAACTTGTTTCAATTCTTTACGAGACAATTTGGCTTCTTTTATTGATCTTTCTTTTCGTCTTTGTTTCCTACGAATGATTAATAAAATTTTGATTTAGACAAACTCCTAAAACAACAATAAAGGAGAAACACTTATAAAGTTTCAATACAGCATTGTTTAATTTATTTCACTCACTTTGTCTTGCTTTTAGTCATGTGTGGTTTTTTCTCATCATCTTCAGATTCAGACTTAACAGCGATATCGTCATCGTCTTGAATTAGGGCACACTCGTCTATTTTAGTGCTGTAAAATCAACAAATATTTCAATTTAAAAAAAAATTACCTCTTGGACGTGAAATACATAAAATAATTTTAAATTTATTACAATTAATATAAAGTTCAAAGAAAACGTATAGAAAACTTACGCATTGCGAGGTACTTGAGTGGCTCTATTGACCTTTTCTTCCCATTTAATTGCTTTGACTTCAACATCAACAGCAAGCTGAAGTAGCTCTTGATGATCCCCATAAGTTGGATTGATGGAGAAACCCGGATGAGGAATTTCAATAGCTTTCAATTCTGTTGTTGTGTTCCCTGCCCGAGTTTTATTAATCTTACTATTCACACGGAGGGTATCCTTTGAAAGCCACTCAGTATCAATAGTATCAAGTCCGGTATTTTTAGGTGGCTGCATTGCCCAAGGATCAACAATGACAACCTCTTCTTTCACAATGTTTCGATAAGATTTTCGTACTTTAACATTTTTATTGCAATTCAGCTTATTCCTATTATTTTGTAACAAAAAATAAACATTAAAATAACATGTAAATAAATGAAATATTATATGCATGACTGGTTAACCAATAAGTATATGTATAATTTTAACCTTTTGATGACTGGATCTTGAATAGCTGAAGAAGATGTCTGTAAGCGAAAGCATTTGAGTTTAGAAAAATCTACGAGTGCATCGGACTCGGGTTCATCTACCACTACTTTATCCACTCGTCCTTTATCTAGCGCAAAGAAATCGTCGGATAGAAAATTTAACTTTTCTTTTTCTCTTGCTTCATCCAAAAAATTGTCAACATCCGGATGTTGTATTTTTTTCCAATTCGTCTTGTGTGACTTTTTAGCTGTGTATATGGAGGGAGAATGAATGAATATAATAAACATCATTATTTGTCATCATCAATATTTTATGCCTTCTATTTTTGTATTGTGATAAATATTCAACTTACCGTGGAGTTTACCCATTGTAGAATACAAAAACTAACAACTATTTGAAATGTATTTTAAAAACGAACAAGAAACTTTAAAAACAATTAACAATATTTTCTGGCTGGAATTAAACTCGTGGATTTCCACCAAGATATTTCCACGAGGTTCTTTCAAAGACTCGTGCGACGTGCATAGATTCGTTTCAATGTTTTTTCTTACCAAAACAATTCCGTTGCAGTGTTGTATAATCTTGCAAATTACTAATCATAATCCTAGGTAATCATTTTGGGATAATCATTTGATAATCCTATTTAATTATTGGTTAATCAGTTTGGTTAATCACTTGGTAATCCTAAAATGATTACCTAGAAGATTGTACATCAGTGGTTCGTCGTACGAAATCTCACATAATATGAGAAGCAAAGTTTATCTATTCAGTATTCAGTAATTCTTCAGTAACATAATAAAAGTAAATGCAGATAAAATAGAATCTATTTAATAGATAATGAATACAAAATTGACAATTCAATGTACATAGTACTGCGTGCTTTTGGTTTTATTCCAGGTGTCTGATTCAATATTACAGATTGTTGTGGTACATTATTGTTACAGAGAGAGATTCTTCTTGTTTAAAATATTTTATATACAGTTTGATTATTATTTTTTCTTTATTTTTTTGCGTGATTAGAAATGCTGTACCCGTCTTGCGACCACGACTGGATTAGCTTCCTTCAAAATTTTCCTTCCGTCAGCTTTATAGTCAAAATTGCAATTATGAGTCTCCGCATTTCGATGCCTAGCACAAAATGTTAGGCCACATCTACATTGAAAATTGCTTGTCAAACCCAATTTCTTCTTACATTCACCACATCGTAATTTTTTCTTTCTTGCTGTTGCTGCGCAAATGAAACATTATGATATTATTCAATTTCTTTCCTTTACTAATCATTCACAAGAAAATTATCATTTAAGTATTTTTATTAAATAAATATGGAAGTATATACCTGGTTTTGATTTTCCTGAACCAGGACGACTTCTATCTGAAAGCAAATTAGCAGGACGAAGTATGACGCTTGGTGTTAATCTATTTCCAGTTTCACTGAAAAATGAAAGTCAACAATTAACAAAATAAGTGAATGAGAAATTATTTGAAAATTCTGCTTTGAATGCGAGTTTTCAGCATTATTGCGAAGAGTATGAAAATGACCAAAATGGCAACTGTGTGTATGTACAGTGTGGCCAATTTATTTATGGACAGTTTCTTATGACAAAATTTACCGATGGTTTTTTTACATGGGAGTACATATTAAGCTTAGTATGTATTCACATGTAAAATGAGCATCAGTAAAGGACACCGTAGAAAATAAAGACAAAATTTCCCCCGGTCAGAATTCGATAAAATTTGGTGGAGATGATCTCTAGGGGTCATGGAAGGTCCCTGCAAAATAAATATTAAGAAAATCGTTGTACTCGTTTGACCTCCAAGTGTCACGAAAGTGACCAAAAGGTCAAATATCAAAGTTA
>JAIUND010001806.1:0-29978 GCA_034699125.1 Gisinianus flammeolus | reverse complement strand
TATCCAAAAATTAGGAAAACTGTCGGTCGTTTTTTTTTAACATGGTAAGCTACCCCCGCTTGTATGACCCCTCCTTTGATTTCGGAATATGTACAACAAATAGATATACTAGACATGTGTATAATATCTCTTATACAACATTGTTCAACGGGAAAAAATTTGGACCTAAGTTAAGTGTTTCAGATTTTTCAGTTTTCGTTTTATTCCACAGGGTAATTTGAAATTGACATACATACATTTCCAACTTGGAAATTCCAAGTCACATTTGAGAATCATAATTTAACTGGGTTTACTTTTCCTCCCTTTCGTGTCTCTGAGCGTTGGATTTGGAGGATGAACCTTTGGATTTAAATTTAAGTTTGGAGTGTCTTTTCTCTTGGATGAGCTGGAGACAGCAGGACGATTATGATCTTTTACTACACGTCCAACATTTTTTTTCCCTTTCCCCGGAATGCCTAAATTTTTCGGATGATGGGAAATGTGATTGGACCGACGCGATGTCAAAGGATTTGAATTGGAGTTATTGTTGTCGTCCTGTACCATTTGCCCATAATTAGCAGCCGCGTGTGCACGAGCTATCGGGGAAGACACATTGTCTTCCACTACTCCGAGGACCTCTGTCTCTTGTACTTCCGGTTCTACTTCATAAATATGTGAGGACGTTTGACGACCCAAAGTCGTTGAGACTTCCCTATAATATGACACTTTACCTCGAACCATTGACGAGACTTCACTATGGAAAGTGTCATCTGTCATCAAATTCTTACGAAAGAGAAGTGAAAGTGGTTGTCCATTGTAATTGTATCGATTTGTGTTCGACAGCCCATTCAAATTCAATGGTTTGTTATCATTCTCTTGCTCTTGAAGTGACATTTCATCATTATCGTCGTCATCATGATATTTTGAAGAAGATGTAGATGATGAAAAGGGCATTCGTCGTGTTTTGGCTCTCATTAAAAATTTGGGATCCTCCGTAATGATTTTGGATAGCATGCCAGTGAGATGATCGGACTTTTGACTTTTAGTGTCCGAGGAATGCGTAGAGGGGATAAGAGGAAGAAAAGACTCCTCTACATTGTCTTGTGTCTCTGCTGTTTTCGTCTCCACCACTTCTTTCTTTTCCAAGTTCTCAATAGTTTGAGCGGAATTTGTGGATTGACTTGGGTCACTCGTTTGTGAACCATCCGTGGCCTTGTCTGCACGCGCATCCATGTACAGATACTCTATAAAATCACATACCAAATTCTCACCGGGCTCTTTACTTTTTTTGAGTTGCAAGTAATTCATTGAAATTGAAAACGTTAACTTGAAACAAGAGTATTTTTATACCTTTAATTGAGTTTCTTCTCGGTTTATGAGACCCTTTTGAGTGTTTCTTCACCCTGCAAGCTTATAGACCATCAAAATATTCACAAGACACTGTCACTTTGTGATGGTTCCACTATAGAAGACCATGTTTTGTTTACTTTCAATGCCCATTTGACTTTTTATATACAATTTTGAATTGATAGTGGAACCATCTACAAAAGTAACTTCATTGATAATTCTTTTACAATTACACAAGATGTCAATAAAATATAAATGGATAGCAACCTTTATTCCTCAATGAGCTTGTACGATCCCAATCATTTGTGAGATCATTTTGAAGACTTTGATTGCTATACAGATAATTAAAGAAAAAGAATGTTTTTCATTAGGTTGTACTTTAGCAAATTTAAAATGGTGTAGGTCAACTTACTTGCAACATGTTTTTAGATCATTTGTGGGGGTTTTAAGAAAACGTTTTATGCAACAAGGTTCAGAACTGCAAGGTAAACCCATGTACAAATTGTCTTCATCTAGTGGGGGAATCAATTGCCGTTGCGGTTGTGATTGCTTCTGTTGCTGTGGTTGTACTTGTGATTGTTGTTGAGTAATTAACGGAAGTAAAGCGGTAATTAAGTTTGCTATACAATTACACACGGGGTCCAATTGACTTGTAGAATTTTGATTTTGAGGAAGGGGTATGGACCCACCGGTTGACATTGGATATGACATCCTTTGCTGCTGCTGACTAACTGAATTAGCTATCACTATGTTTTCCAGGCCATTACTATTGTTTTTGTTATTTTGGAAGAGGCCGGGAAATATTTGCTGAGGATATTGTGGCTGTTGTTGTTTCGGTTGTAATTCAACATTTGATGGGATTATTTGACTAGTTGTATTCAAATTGTACTGTGGTACTGATTGTATTACTGAAAATTGTTGATTGTCCGTTGATACGCCGGCAACTGAACTAAGATTACTGTTCTGTTTTTTCTGAGATTGTTGGTTGAAAGCCACGGATTTTGTGGATGTCTGTTGTATTGGAATTAGTGGATCCGTTAGTGAGTTTTGTTTACTTCGCCTTTGGTTATTGTTTTTACTAGACGTATTTTTACTTGGATTCTGTCGCATTTTAAAAGTGTTGCTTGCCAATTAGCATGCGTGAACAACCAACTCTCTCAATGAAAATTTTAACTTTAGAATTTTTCAGTCACATTTTTGTCTTTATTTTACCGCAATTCAGCTTGAATGGTTCCGAATCGAAACGCTTGATCATATTTTGAACCGTATATTCATTGTAAATCTCACAAATATGTCTAAATTACGGATATTAAAATCTTGGTGTATCAAGGCCCTACATCCCCCTGTTATCCCTGGCTGCCCTTACAAGGTCAGGACACTAACAGTTGTTTTGTCCCTGAACTAAAGAGACTGGGATTGAAATTACCCTTGACAACCCATTGCGATAACTGCATGGATAATGCATTATGCCATTTATACTTGAAAATCGCAATGCGATTGGAAATACGACTGAACCGAGTAGTAGTGCAAGTAATGAGGGTTTGTGAGAAATCCGGGTAAGAGGAATGGTGAGAGAAATCCGGGCAACAGGGACGGCGCCTTTCTCACAACACCTCTGAATGGCGGGTTTTTGGGGAGGGGCTACGTGACCTCGAATTTAAAAGGTCACTTTAAAATGAAAAAATGTCTTCTACAAACTCCTTTCTTACTACCACTTCCAGAGTAATTGCCTTGTTTGACCTCTGGAGGTCATCAAAATTCCGAATTCTTCCATGGTCAACGTTTGTTCAGCAAGTTGACTACATTTCTCGACCGTTTGACCCACACATTGAACTGCCAATTTTGTTTCGCCCAACGCTTGGTCCATGACATCAACTTTGACCACACATTGTCCCATAATACAAAAATTGACTCATAGCACACCCATGCAATTCCCACAAAATCTGAGATTGTTATTGTCAAGACAATAACAGCTTTTTTGTTCACGGACTTAAGAGACTGGATCTGTAATTACCCGTGACAAGGGATTGTACATTAATCAGAACCATTTAATCAGAACTAATAAACCATTTATTTAACGTTTCCGTATAGTTTGCATGGACCTTTATAATGTACACAATGGATTTAGTAGTGATGCCTACTTTTATTACAATATTTACAATGGAAAAAATGCAGACTGTTGCACTGAAATTTTGTTTTACCTTTCCTGTATACTCTCTCGAATTTCTATATTGAAATATGTACTGAAGGTGACTGTTTACTGCTGTCCATTGCCCTGCCCATTTGTTCTGTTCCATGCCTTAATTTTTCATGGTAAATGTGAAGACGACACCACATGTACGATGTGGACCAATGTTAAAGTTAAAATCGGAGATGACCAAATATATTAGCAATTAAGTGTATCGGTAAATATGAACTCGATAGAATAAAAACAAGGTTTATATAGTGATTTGAATATATAGTATGAAAATACTTGACTGCACAAATACGATTGTACGATGTAGCATACATAAGAGTCAAGATTGTGCGTGTATATTGTGTATATTGTGTATAGTAACTACAAACTAGAGAAATTTTTATATTTTTACGGAGAGACTTGCTAAGAGCACGTATGATTGAAATTTGAGACTGATGCAACGATCGCGAATAATTATCAGTATGCTATATAAGTATAGACTACTAAAGGTAAAGTTCCCCGCTGTGAAATCTGAAAAAAATTGAACACACCATGAAACTGTGCACAATAGAAAATCCATAGACGTATACCTACAATTAAAGCTTATAAAATTGTTCTTTGGTAAGTAAGTGCTAAACTTTACTGTGGGTTTTATTTTGAATTCAAAGTAGAACAAGCAGGATGATTTTTTGAACGTCACATCGTATTTCATACACATTATTGCTCCTGTAAAAACTGTGGAAGGAATAGGTAGTGAAAATCAAATTAATTTTTCCTGTTTGTTTGAAGTTCCATACCAAATATACTTACTTACTAGTCTTACTACAGTTGTACAAAAAGATAGAAATATAGATTGTACTATTAGCACAGAGATGGAAAATTAGACAGTGTTTGAGAAATGAGAAGTAACAAAGCGTTGTACATATGTGTATGGATCACATATCATAATAACACATGTACATGTGTGCAGATAGGAGAGTCAAATGAATTTTACATCAGTTAAGTGGGAATGCATAGATATATGTACTTTACATAGTAAAAATGGTTAGAATACATACATATGTACATACTACTACATATATTATATGAGTGTTAGGTAAAATAAGTATGTACATACAGATAAAACGCTCCCGTATACGTATACTCCCATTATGACATGGCTTATAAGAATTTTTAGCGTAAACTGCTAAAGTATATCTAAGATACAAGAGATAGATTATCAGTAGACAGTGTCTGTATGTATTTAATATGTATTTATCTGCCTTGATACATATGAACGACTTTTGCCTTCGCACTCGCACACAGCATCGACAAAACGTCGAGCAACCAAAAGTTTGTTCGCTCCCACACACATAAATATGTATGTAGTTACTTACAATACTTACATATACAAGAAACAGATTTAGTTTTGTGTGTAGTGTTTTTTACACACACGTGTTTTCAATTCCTCTCGCATGCCTTTGGCTTGTCGGCCTCAGGGATAGAGAGACAGACCAAGTAGAGAACGAACCTAGTCATCAACCAAATTGAAAGCTGGAATTGGAATCTTTTATTGAAATTGAAAACACAAAGTGAAACTCTCTCTCTTTTGTGTGTAATATTTCAAATGTGTTTTACTTTATGCCTTATAGTCTTTCGTTCTGCAGTGCTTGTGAAATAATTCTCCTTCTTCTTCCAAATAAACTTGGATGAGACTCTTATCATAAGAGTATAATATGTAATATGAGAGAAATAATACAATCTCAATCCCAGGAATCTTTTTTTCGTTCCAATAACGGTATCATCTCCAAATTTAACAAGACCGTGACGAATAATACCAAAATTTTAAATAGTTGGCCCTTGGATAATCGGGAAACGAAAATGGCTGGAGATATTCGAATGCAGGTGGATGATCGGAAGAAACCAAGAAAATCATGGATTTTGCAAGGTACTTATTTATTTCATAAGATATTATAATTATTCATTTAATTAAAAGATATTTAGTTGTCAGCTGTTCCATGCGGTTCCCGCTTGAATAAATTATAGATCTTGTGTGAATCACGATGAAAAAAAGCAAGCATATAACAAAACATTAGAGAAATATTTTTGATACTTTATTATAAGTAATATTTACAAAATATACATGATGACAAATATTAATATTACATAATGTACTTATTTTGCAGATCGTTCTCCATTGGGAATGAATTTGCTCAAGGCCAATCTCGCAGAAGACGGGGATGAACGAGCCCAGGTAAAAGTGTCATAAAAATGATTGTCTATGAACAATTTACAATTATTCAGTTAATTTCGATTATAGCATCATGATCATCTGTTGGCAGTTTCTTTGTTTTTTTATTTATAGCTACATGTTGCTAAAAATCTTATGGAGGAAATGACTGAAGATGAAGCTACTCGAAGTATTTTCTTCAATAATTTGATAGGGTTCTTCATATTTCATAATATAATTATATATACATTAGTCTCATCTGTAATCATTATTTTTTCATTGTTTGATTTTTTTATAGATGAGAATTCTCGACTCGCCATTTACTGGCTAATCAAATCTGCGGAGCAAGGAAATGTAGAAGCTACAAGTCTTTTAAATGATTGTTTAAAATCTGGTCAAGGTATTCAAAGCAATTAACAGTTTTTATAGTCGATACGAAACGTTTTGTTATTTTGTTGGGTGCTATCACTAAGTAGAATTTGATTTTGAAGGTATAACGTGTCAAAATATCTCGGATGTCCGGTTGTGTGTTGGAACTCCAAGACACGAAAAAATTATATTTCTCGCAGCAAAGCTACTGCACGAAAAGTATGCCAGTTTTTACATTGGTTTTATTTAATTTTATTCAATTTGACTTTAAAAATACTCGTATTGTTAATCAAATGTAAAATGTATTAATTTTGTAGACTCAGCAATGGCGAAGAATTCATCACAACGACACAGATTTTGGGTCTCATAACTGAAAAGAAAAATCGGTTGGATTTAAATACAACTTATACGGTGGACGCAGAGATTCGTGAAGACGAAGAATTGTTAAACAAAACATTTGTAGTAGAGGATACTGATGGTGGTTACACGTGCAATTTCCCCGATCGAAGTGCACGACCAAATAATAAAGACAGTAAGGAAAATGAATTGATGAGATATTTACAGAGGCAAGACGGAGTCAAATTAACAAAGCAGGATTTGTTGAAAATTGCTGCTACCTATAATAATGGGGAAATCCCTGATGTAGCCATTGATAGCACCACCGGGAAAAGTCATTTGTATCAATGGGATTTGTGTTCGTGGGTTCACGGATTTTTTATTCAGTTTTTAATGCTCTCTGTAGTAACCAAATCACTAACACTTCACTCTGTGCTCATCATTGTTGCTTCCTGGTTGACATTTTGGACGTCTTATAATTACTACAGTTGGCAGAGTCGGAGATCTGTTTTAATAGGTAAGACAATAAATTAATTTCCCTTTAAATGTGCTGCATATATACTTAAACATATTATGCTTGACTAAACAATTTTGCCCTGTTACTTTCCAGAATGGAGAAAAGCGTTTAAAAGTGTGCTACAGGCGAATTCCACGACAGATATTTCCAACGATGAAAAACTCCAGTCAAAGTATATCAAGCCGTTAAATTTGATAAATTTTATTTGTCTTTTGGTTCAGTACTGTCTTGCTTGCCCACCAACAATAATTTTCGTCTTGGCTTCCCTAACCACGTTGGGACTATTTAAAGGAATCTTGTCCAGTTCGATATCAAGACGGAAAATCGGATTTTTATTTTTCACAACAATTGGATCTTCACAATTTTTTACTCATTTATATTACCAAGATCTGATTAGTTGCTTGTATTCTATCCCAGATTACATCTCGGACTTGATACCAAGTGTTTTACAAGGTCTTCTAAAAAATCATTCAGAATGGTTCTCAACTTTGGACGTTCAAATGATAGTAGTGATTATCAACTTGCTAGTGATTTTGCAGTCATATTTTAGAGATAGAGCAAAAAGTCATTTTATGGAGCAAGTAATTTTTCTTCTGTGGCTACTTCAAATTGACCGAGCAATTTTACCCATGTCAGTGAACGAATTCTACAGTGCTTTGGGAGTTATCATAATTATAGCTACTTTATTTCATCTACTGGATTCAAAAGAAGATATCCGGACGGTCATAACCGGAGCTCTCCTGACCATCGCACTCGTCCTGGTCACAGTAATAGGAATAATAATGATCTCAAAAATGAATACAGTAATTAGCAATGAAATTGATGGAAACAGGATAAATGTGAAAGGAATCATCTCATGGGAAGACTACAGCCGAAATTGTCACCGTAAAGCATGGGAAACAGGGAAAACTGTTCCAGAAACGCAAATTGAATGTACTTTGAAATACGAATCTAATCCAACTTTTGTCACTTGGAATGGACGAATCTCAACAATTAAAATTGTCAATATTGCAAAAAAATCACTACCTGCTCATGAAATTAGTGCTGTGTCTTTTGAAATTCTAGTCAATGTAGAGTCAGAACTCAATTCGGATGAAGGCCATAGTTGGCAAAATCTTTTGGGTGGTGGAAAAGATAAAGAAGCCAAAAATATTGTACTCATTTCAATTTCAACAAGAAATATTATGGGCTCGGAGGAACGAGTAAAAGCTCTGCATCAGTTACTGAGCTTCCGTGTTGGTGATAGTGTTGAATTTCATGGTGCACTTCTTGATGGCTTTGGATCACTGAAGCCGGAAGTTGGGAAAATTAAAATAATGAAATGTTTGGACTGTGCACTGGCAAGCTATGCTACTTTTTCTTTTACAAGTGAATCAATCAGTCTGGACGTACTCAGTCCATTTGAACAGTATTTGGGTTCAGATTTTATTCAATTCGTGAGTGAGATTGAAGAAAATATCCAATACTGTTTAAAATCGATCGTACTACCAGTGAAAAGCCTTTTACCCCAAATAATATATTAATAATATGTATGTCTGTTTTTCTGTTATTCCTTCAAAATGTTCGTATGCAAGTTACTTTCGTTTTACTCCCTACTTATAGTTATTTCTAATAACTGTGGATATTCATAAGCTGTATTTGTTGTTGTTGATTTGCCGAGTTATTATCCGAATTTTTGTAGTAGATTTCATTTTTCGAGTCATTTAAATAATATTTCTATATATGTTGTATTGATTTGTAGGAATAATGTGAACAGATACGAAAGTAACGACAGCAGTTGGTTTTTCAGTCATTATCGCACCTGATATATGTATATTTTGTATATTTTTCTAGAGATACTTATTATGTATTAATTATTTAGTTTGTATTAATAAGTAATTAACGATGCATGCATTTACTTTGTTGTAACACCATGATTCACAGATATAAGTACAGATATATTATTATATATTTTGAATCCAATGTACCTCTACTTACTACCTACCTACAGTGTGGAAATAATAACTCCTGAAAAATGCACGATATAATATAGTATTACTTATTTAAAAAATATATATTATGTAATTATGACTGAAAATTTAATAATAATAATAATTCCGGAGTTTAAAAAAGCATTTTCAGTAAAACTTGTCTTACGATTCCGTCATATAATGCGTAGCCATTTGGATCATGGCCATGATCCAAATAGCTACGCACAATAAACGTTTATTGTTTGCAGTCCTTATAGAAGAACAACAGTAGACATATGGAAATACTTATACTTGCTGTTGCATAGTATAAATTAGAATTACCTATGACAAAAATAATCAAAAATTCATAAAATGCTACACCTAAATCTTTAGATGGTCTGTATAATCGTTAGTTTTAGATCACTAAATTTTTTATCAGTTTTTTTTACCTCCAGTCGTCTTGGGAAGAGCTCCATGTAAAGAAAAAGACTCGTGATTTCTGAAGCTCATCGCAATTATATTGAAAATCCAATAAAATAACTATATAACAAGTTCAAAGGGAACTATAGGTGTATATCGATCTCAATCATGATAATTAATGATTTGTCGTAGTGTATGAACATGGAAACATTATTTCGCCCACTTTGTTTTCTGTAAAGTTGAAAATGTCCAGTCAGACTATATACACAATCATAAGAGTCCAGAGGGAAAAATGTAACAAAAATAGTATGCCAATCGAACTACCGACCACACAATTTAATACGACAGCATGAAGTATTTCAACAGGATCTTCGTGAGGATCTCTAATCATCAGTCGAGATTCTCGACTGAAGAAAATATGTCTGCAAATTGTAAAACGCATTTTCTACTATTGAAGAATCCTTACCACTGCTTCATAATACATATCTAGTAATATCTACATGTACAATAATTACCAATAGTTAAAAGTTAATTGTAACTGAACTCGTATGTGTATTGGGAGGAACGAGATGAAAAGCAAAAGTTGTCTCATAATATGGCTAATTTACTGGCTCCACCCCGGTTTTTTTGCTTTCTTTTTTCGTTGCGAAGGAAAATCCTTGAGAAATGTCATGTCAAGTCCATAATATGTAAATCGACACATGATGATGATTCTTGGTAATCTTTTGTACTAACTTGAGACTACGATAATATTTTTTCAACTGATGATGAAACACAACTATAGGTAACCAACTGCTTGGAATTCTATCATATTAAAATTTATTTAAATACGAAAGTCGAATGGCTACGAAAGTCGGAATAGAAAAATACATATATAACTATAAATGTACGAACATGAACCTGAGTCAAGTCAAGGGCATTAAGACGTGTGGAGACAATAAGCAATAAAAAAAATTGAACAGTAGTTGTTGTACATTGTTAAAATCCTGACATCCTACACACATTTCACATTATTCGCTTGACTTAAGTAATTCTAATCGTTATCAAAAATTCAAAAGCCAATTATTGCAATTGATTTTTTCAACAGGGAAAAGGATCGAATATTAAACTTTTTTCGTACAATATGCGTAACCGTAACTCACACCAATTATAATTAAACATCAAGACAAAAGTCTACAAATAATTAGTGAAACATTTTTTGGTGTAATCTTAATTTGTACTGCTTCAAGCTTCTCTCGGAGAAGGAACATTACTACATGTACGATTAATATTAAATGCCAAAATGCGTCGATCATCACATTTTCCCCTTTACACACAAAATGAACTCTTATTCCTGATGAGCTATAATAATGTCGTGTGCATCATTGAAGTTCATTGTAAACTAATAACTCACAGTCTACGAGCTTTGTCCAACAAGACACTTTTACACTTTTACCTTTGAGCACAAAAAAGTCATAAACTGTTTTGAAGTTTTCAGTACATTTAGTTACTGGAAACTTAATGGTAAAGGAGAGTAGACGACGCTGGAATATTTTGGGGGTTTACACACACGGAAAAGAGTTGAAAATACTCTAGTAGCTTAGTAAAATACCAAAAGGGAAACTATATATGCGATCAAGGCCTCATATATTGCACATCATTGATCATAAACGTCTCGTGTTTTTTTTGTCTTCGTAATATTATACCATAATAAATAATAGTGAAATGAGATACACGACAGTAAATTGTTGTACGCTTGCAAGCGCTTGTTTACATTCCTGATTAGTTAATTTTAAAGACTTGGAAATTCCAAGTTGGAATATAATATTAGGATTTGAAGATGTGACAGGTAAGAATTATGGAAAAGAACTATCGGGAAGACTCTCATAAATATCGATATAAAGTATATACTTATAGATGCACGTTGGTTCATTTGATATGACTATGTATTGATTATATGCCCATACATATTTAAAATTGAAGAAAGAATTATACGAGACTGGCAATGGCAATGGCAATGACAATGGCCGTCCTGTGTTGTTGACTATACTTAAAATGTTAAACACCTAAAATAATACCTAACCTAATACTATTAATTTGGGAGGGTGTATGGAAAAAAATATGTCCGAAGAGTATTCAAGAGCAAAAGGAGATCTCATCATCATGGATATTGTGTTTTGAAGTTTTGATATTTTCCTAATGCATAAAAATATACATAGGTATGTAGTATGTAGGTATATTTTTCATGATGCTTGCAGAGCACGATTAATAAATCTCCTAATATGTACAATGCTCAAGGACGTGCTTCAATGATGTTATGTTAGATTTGCCTGAGTGTGTGTGTGTGCGTAGGATTATTATCTGACTCGGAAAAAGTAACTTTAGACGTTAATTGTATAGTTATAGCTGTAGTAGGACTCGCCTCAATCTAACGAGACTCATGGAATCTTATAAATATCCGTTTCACGCTTCTAGCTTCTACTAGTTTACCTTTGATTCCAGTGTTCTTCACAAAAGCAGAAGCAAAAATCAACGAGTATCTCTCTCTCACTCTCATCTTCTTCACCTTCAGTGCGGAAAAGAAGAAAGAAAAAAACGAAGCAGCGGTCTTTGTATATTATATAGTTTGTGTGAAAAATCTTTATTAAAAGCTCACAGTTTTGTTCATTCATTCATTTGTTCTGGGAGAGTCGCGTAGTGTGGATTGTGAATTTTTGTCTGCTTGCTGATTTTTGCATCAATTAAACTCAGTGGATTCCTTCTGAAGGATTCTATAGGTAAGCAAAATACGAATCTTTGTCTGTGCATTTTTATTTTTATTACTAATTATTTACTGTGGAAAGATTTGTATCTTTACCCTTTTCCTTTGTCTTGGTATTCTTGTATATATCTTATATCCAGCCACATATGATTACATATGTACTTTCATTTCCTTTTATGAGACTATTTAATTGCCAGTTTTACTACATCTTTGAATTTAATTTGCTTTTGTAGTGAGAAAGAGGGATTCAAAGAGCTCATCTCGTTAACACTGAAAAATTCAGGAGTTCATGTTTCATTAGAATTTATGAGCAGCTTTAAATTCATCAAGCATAATTTCCTTTAGTTTTTTCAGCAATGATTTTTTAGAGTATAAAGTAAGTGTAAATTTTGAGCATTCGACATATCGACGTGTGTGCATTTTTTTGGTAGTGTTCATTAGGAAAGGGGTGAACGGATACGGACTCAAGTCATAATTAATCAATATAATTAATTACAATTTATAGACTAAATAAATACTTGTTTAAAATTTATAATTTTCCAGCAAAACATGTCATTGATTATTTATCATGCACATATTATTATATAGTAGACATTAACACAAAGAAATCATTTGGATTTTGAATTTCAATAAGAGAAGCCATTCGACTTGTTTCCTTATTTCTCCTCTTTTACATACAATATATGTAGTCTTTTCTATTCTTACGGAAAAGATTGTAATAATTTCTGATTTTAAATTCACGACAAACTGTTCAAAGCAATTAAAATATATAGACTTTTCTTCTAATTGAATATCTGCATGAAAAAAAATGCAGAAATTCAGGTTCTATAAGTACACACGTGTAATTCATGTAAGATTTTCGCTTTTCGCACTATGAAGTTTCACTCTATTATATCCAGTTACTGGATTCCAGTATATATAGTCTTCCGTCTGTTGTCTCTCTCTCAATCTGAACTCCGAGTATGTATAATGTATAACCGTGTACAGATGGCCAGGATTTTATATCTTATAGTGTGGTGTGTTTAACTTGTGTGTAATAAGGTGGTAAACCTTTTCCTCATTTTCTAGAAAAAATACCTGAGTAGTACACACAACTATGTACACACACAAAGTTATCAAGTTTTTCTTATGGATTTTCAAATCAAGATAACAAAAGATTAGCTAGAAACTAACGAGTCTTGATCATGTGTAATTTACAATTCTTATTTTATAATCCTTTATAATCCTTTAAATATGATAAAAATTTATCTATGAATGGTATAGAAGCCGGTTATTTAGTCTGTATTTCTGCCTGTTAAAATAGAGCTTAATTGTAAAAAAAAAAATCACAACTTAAAATACCAAATGACACACCACACGTTATAGAAACTCGTCTTTTCCAAGAATTTTCATCTAGCTCCATCCGTATTTAATCCCTTACAAAAAGTACATAGAGCTATAGTTAATTTTGCACAATGTTGAACGTTCAATGCTCACTTGGATTCTGCGAAGTAATACATTATACCACCTAATACTGGCTAATACCAACATGCAAGCATCGCTTTAACTACGATTTTCTGATGTCAAAAGCCAATGTCACATCGACTCATATATAAACCCCTCTTTCTGATTCAACTCTTGAGCTGTATATATTTTGTGACAAGTTTCGTGGACATTGAACGCATTTTTCAAGTTCATACTTGAGCTCATCATCTATGCTGTGAAAGAAAATGCAAGTTCATTTTCCCTCTGTGTGTACTACTAAATTCTGTTTTAATAGTCAGTCAAGTAATTGTTTACAACTTGACAGATTCACTATCTCTCTCACTATTATAGAATCCTCAGACATGACTAAACGATATAGGTATTTATTATATAAATTCATGCAAAACGTGTAGAATGACTCAGCGTGCGTTTAAATATTGACCTTTACATAACCAGCAAATTTACAATAAATCCATGTATATTATGCAAGTAGAGTGTAATTTAAATACCAAGTTAATATCAGTCATAATGTTATAGGAGCTCTTGCTAAAAGTTTAGGAGTTTTCAAGGAAAGAATTGATACAGCATTATATTTTCAAGGAACAATGCATGATGTGTATATGTACAAAAGTATTTCACATCCTTTCGTCAAGTGTTCTTTCTGAGTCTCATAAGTCTAGTATAGATCCTAGTATCAATGTGCGCAAATATATATAGGGAAATTAAGTTCAAGTTCCATTCCTGTCTGTCCTGCTAAAATTGAGATTACTTAGGTATATCTATAGCATCACAAATGGTTGAGGTTTGAAACATGTCATCGTCATTATCTTGGGCAGAATGACCATTTCCAATAAATTGCATTGATCAATATTTTTGTGCAGAATTATCAACTTATAGTAAGTATACCGACACTTGTTTATTCGAGTCATTCGAAATCAATATGCAATATGACTTATTCATTTACAGACGAAAACCAAACTTTCACGTTGTAAACATTGTTCATGTGAATGAATCATCATATAAAAGAATAAAAGTCTATCACAGTCAAAGATTTTCATAAATTTCTATGCAAATGAGACACCTTTCATTTCTTGCCTCTTATTTTTTCTATGTCTATTTTGGAATTGGAAATGACTCAATATTCCAGTTTCATTGAGAAATTTCTAAATTTGTAAAAAGGTCCTCTGTGAGGATTTCTCTCTGAAAATTTTTAGGCGTATATAACAAAAAACAAAATTGAAAACAAATGATAAGTCATAAATTAGAAATTTAAATGAATTTGAATAAATAGTATTAAATTGCCAATTTTTTTCTCACATATATTGTTCATATGGAATCTCTATGTAAAAAAAGTTGTGCTAGGATATTTATTCGTTTCTGTATTCGGATCGTGTAGTCCATAAGTCAATTAATGGCACATGAATTACGAATAACAATTATTCATTATTACTTTGGACTTCTGCAGGGACATGATGATGGTGTATACATACTTATGTACATAATTGATTACTATGGATAGTTATAAAATTATATAGACACGTTGGGCGGGACACTCTTACATAAATAAAGTCAAGTCAACAACTAACAAGTCAACGGAATGTAATTTGATGAGAAAAAAGATGAGCAAGAAAAAAAATTGGATATGTGCCTCAGTTTTGTCTCCATTAAATTGTTTTACATATTGATTGTAAATTTTTGTCTGGACAGTGCTAAGGTCTGAGTGTGTACGTAGGGGTGATGTGATTCTATATGGAATCTCGAGGTTAATTTGGAGGTGTGACTCGGTTTTCCATGTAGAATAATGATATAAAGTAATATTCACATAACAAGTATTGCTATATGTATGAGGAAGAAGGTTCTGTTGGCCAGTAGTTTTTGTATGTGTGGCTTCTGTATAGGTCTGTGGGTCTGTAGATCAGTGAGAAAATGAAGAAATTTCCAAAGAATTGTTTTTCTGTCGGTTACTTGGTCAAGTCAAGCAGGATTCGATCTTAGCTTAACTTAAATTATGTTGTTTGTTCCTTATGGAATGTGGATTGAGAGACGCCTACACTTTAGTATAATCGTGAGTTTGTATACAGTCATAATGAATGAGAAGATGACAATGAAGAGTGAGAGCGACTGAACTTCTAAAAAGGAAGTCGCACGGACGAGCGGACGAGTGAGCGACAGAACAAGTGTTAAACAGTACCTAAAGTAAACAAATGCATGTACATGGGAAGAAGGAAAACAGCGAGAAAAAAACAATATTTGTAGCATATGGTCTTAAATTTAAGTATGTTGTTGTTGATGAGGATTTTGAGGGAAAGATGTTTATTTACAATATGTCAAAGCTGGAACTGCTTGTTTGAAGGATGAATGAGCTCATTTATTACCGTGTAATAATTATTTCGTGTTTGTATATATATAGGAAGACGAAAAGATGGTCTCTACCATGCTACCAATTTTGGCCTTTTTGGTCCTTCAACTGGCAACATCCCAAGCTCAATACAGAGATGGTAAAATTCGTCATCATTCTCATACATAAAAACTATATATTTCTTCTTAATTAACATAGAACGATATCCTGAATCGGAGATTTATTTACTTCCCTGTAGCTACATGTATTCAAATATACGTACGAATAAATAGCATAGAAAATTAGTCATGTACTAATTCTTAAACACTAAAAAAACTGTTGTAGTCCGTCATTTAAAATGTTAATCAAGTACTTACTCTAATAGTTTAATGTAACATCTTGTATTCTATAGATTGTATGCGTATGTAATTGATTTAGTATTATTAATATTTTATTTTATTAATATTTAACATTACTGACTGTAAGTAATCATGTATTTACTAAGTAAGTAATATGTAAAATGTAAATTCTGTATTAATAGTTATATGTACATGTACATTAGAAATAGAGTGAATTAGCCTGAAAAACTGTAATAAACCGTAAAATTTAAAATGCATTAATAATCTGTATTGACCATTTGTAAGCATGATTAATACTTTAATACTATGAATTTTAGAATGGAGAAATTTTGTAACCCTATAAAATCTGTAAGTGAGAAGAGTAAAAAGACGCATACAAATTTTTACTCCCGGAACCCATAAATAATGGCATTAGGTATTTTAGATCCGTGTTACCCTTCTCCGTGCGGGCCCAACACTCAATGTTCAGTAAATTCTGGAGGAGCAGCAATTTGCCGCTGTTTACCCGGTCACTTTCCCAAACCTGACACAATCACCGGATGTGGACCACAATGTACAAGTGATTACGAGTGTCGCGGAACCGAGCAATGTCGCGGGAACAAGTGTGTGAGTTCATGCTCACCATCTCCCTGTGGAGTCAATAGTGAATGTGAATCCTACAATCATAAAGCCATTTGCAAATGCTACAGAGGTAAATAAATATATACTTTGTCCCTGAGCTAATTATCTAATGAGTATCGTACTTTAGGATAGAATGATAATGATATGATTCTGTTTAGGTTACACTGGTGATCCCTTCTCTCAATGTGTTCAAAATTCTCCCATTGCCCGTCGTATCATCTCTGTACCATCCCCACAGTAAGTAAACTCAATTAAGATTACATTACAGACTACATTACAGACTACAACTGCTGTATACAACTGATTTAACATAAACTTGATTTTTTTAAAGGGCAATCACTCCATACGCCGTCCGAGCTTCAAATCCTTGCAGTCCAAATCCTTGCGGCTCAGGAGCTGAATGTCGTAGTTCCGGAGACAGACCGGTTTGCACTTGTCTGCCCGGTCATCAAGGAAATCCTTTGACCTATTGTAGACGCGGAGAATGCTCTTGTAAGTAAATTATAGTTTTAAAATTTTATAATAGGAAATCCACATTGAACGTTCAATTCAGTTTCCTTCATTAAGTTTATATACCCTTTTTACTATTTACAGCAAACGAAGAATGCCCTTCATTCAAGGTATGCGATAACTTTCAGTGTGTCAACCCTTGTGAACGCGCTTGTGGCTCGAACGCAGCTTGTGATGTCCGTAATAGAGTTCCAGTTTGTTCCTGCCCAGCAGGTGAATTTCCATACATACTGTAAAAATTGTATCGCATTAAATTTGAAATGAAGAGGAAGAAAACTAATTGAATGCATACATTGTTTTGTCATTTTACAGGCTACACTGGAGACCCACTTAACTTTTGCAGAAGATATGATGAAAGTAGGAAACTTTCTTTTTCTGATTCAAGCTCGCCTAACGTTTAACATAGAGAAAGCAACAACAAACACGAAACTACCACATGCCACAAATATTAACAAGATTTAATGCTTATTAGTGTAATTGTGATTGTCAATGTTTTGAGTAGAATAGGTTATGAAGCTAATATTGTATGTAATCATGTGTAAACTATACTCATTGAATATGGCAAAAAAACTAAACGCCTGAATGGGTGTGTAATCTCTGTGTGTATTACACACTGTATAATACTAGCCAACAACTATATTTTTTCTTCTCTGTTTTACTTTAAGTCTGTAAGAATAAGAATATGTGAACTAATGTCAGTGTAAATCCTTTAGCTATCCATAATAACATTGTTTTTAGTTTAGTTGTGTGACTAGAAATATCTTTTTAACCCGTATATGTATGTGGGCAACATTTGGAATTGAAAACTGACGATTAGGGCATGAGGAATTTTTTGAGTTTTATAGAGTAGGAAAAATTCAGCACAACTAAATGACTGGATTTTTGTGGGTTTTTCTAGATGAATTGTGTAATCCATCCCCATGTGGGTCCAACACAAAATGTCGAGTTGAAAATGGACGAGCTATCTGTTCTTGCTTACCCTCATACATTGGATCACCTCTGAACGGATGCCGACGCGAATGTGAGAGAGATGATGAGTGTGGTTCACAGGACTCTTGTAAAGACTTTAAATGCAGGAATCCATGCGTTAATGCTTGCGGTCAATATGCCAGTTGCGAGGCAGGCTTTAAAAACAAACAAAAACACAAAACCAATGAATCATATGTACAAATAACCTAAAGCTATATTACTAAAAAAAATATTAATTGGTGATCGATTTAGGTCAGAAATCACGTTGCTCAATGCCGATGTCCCACTGATTATCTCGGAGATCCCTATACAAGATGCTTTCCAGAATGTGTGTAAAATACTCCTGAACATTCCTTATTTTCTGTACATATATATACATACGTTGTTGTCTTCTTGTCATTTTTCCCACACGACGAATTTCCATTTCATTTTGCTTATTTTGCAATCTTTAGGTACAAGTCATTCGGAATGCCCCGGAAATTTGTATGCAACAAATGAGAAAAATGCCCATATAACAGACTTATAATTCGATATTTAAAACATATCCAATACTCAAATGTCATAAACTATTAATTTTTAATCATTGCTTCCCTTTATTAAAAAAAACTACCAGAGCTTGCAGTGGATTAAAATGTGTTGACCCGTGCAAAGGGGCCTGTGGCCGAAATGCGGACTGCAAGGTCGACAGATCTAATCACAAGGTGAGAACAAGAGACAAGTCTGGTTCTCAAAATTGCACAAAATGTTTTAAATAGGAAAAATATGAATAAATTGCTTATGATTTTCTTTCTAAAAAAACAGGCTATTTGCAGTTGCCCAAAGGGTTACACCGGTATGAAAACAATCTAAAATCTAACTCCACCATAAACTAGTATTTATAACAAACCAACAAAATATTTTGCAAATTTAAGACGTTTAATTTTCTTGCTTCCTTCAAAAAATAAATTAAATATATAGGTCATCCATTCGATGAATGCCGTCCATTTACTCCAGCAGGTAACAACCAGCAATAAATAAATAACCAGCAAAATGGGAACGTTACACATAATAATGATTTTACTATACCTATATAAGTACACATGTTTACTCTTGCTGCTGAAACTACTACGCTATACTAATACTTTCATTTACTAAATTCAAATTGAACTATAATATAATATTGGAATATTAAATTTGGAGCTTTCGTCTGTACTAACATCTCTTGTATCACTGTATTACTAACCTCTCTTGTCATTGTTGAAATTTATTACTTGTGCATGTATTTGGGTGTGTGTAATACTGAATCAATCGGTATTACTGAGCATTGTTTGAACACATATGTACTTAAGTCACTTTTCGTCTCAAGACCTGATAAAAATTGACTCGAGCAAAAGCATAATGTCCGTCCGTCTATGTAGTCTGTAGTCACTTGTAATGTAAACTGATCTCTCCATAGTACTCCATACTAATCTGCTAACACAGCAAGCAAAAGCAAGCTTCGATTCCTCGACACAAAATGTACTCGATAGGAAATGTGGAGTAATAATATAATATACTCTGGAAAATGCTTATTTTGATGTATTTTATAAAAATAAAAAAAAGATTTGTGCCGGCCGGACCCCTGTGGATCTAACGCGATTTGTACACCCGGGCGAGATAACAACGGAAATGAACGACCAGTGTGTACATGTCCATCAGGGTGAGTATTGACCTTTACTAATTTCCAGAGACATAATTCTGTATAATCGTCTTCTAATTCTAATCAAAATCCATTATAATTATACAGATATGTAGGAGATGCTCTTCGTCAGTGTACACGTGGTGAATGTCAGACAGACTCCGATTGTGGACCACAAAGAAATTGCAATAACTATGCTTGTGTAAATCCCTGTTCTAACTCTTGTGGTGTGAATGCTCAATGCGAAGTCCGGAATCACGGTAATTACGAATTGGATGACAAACATATTTGATAATATAT
The DNA here is from genome assembly GCA_034699125.1 of Gisinianus flammeolus. Taxonomy (NCBI): domain Eukaryota; kingdom Metazoa; phylum Arthropoda; class Collembola; order Symphypleona; family Katiannidae; genus Gisinianus; species Gisinianus flammeolus. The sequence continues at coordinate 9,718 of JAIUND010001806.1, read as the reverse complement.
AAACGACTTTATTTTCTTAATTAATAATCATACTATGTTTTGATTGTTCTTTTTTATATTCTATTATGATTTACACTTGGACACAGGCGCAATCTGTTCATGTCCAAGAGGATTTACTGGTAATTGAAAGAATTAAAATTCCTTAAGTACTAAATATTTATATTTTCAAATACATGAATATACGTATACTCAAATATTGACCTGATTGATTTACAGGAGATCCTTTCAGTCAATGCAATGCCGACGCAGCCCGGGGGAAAAGAGAAAACATAAGTAGCAACAGCACTTTGACCATTGAGAAAGTTTAAAAAAGACTCACTTGTGAGAAAAAAACAGTATTTTCATCTCTTTCCACTACTTACTTCAAAATTATATTAAGTTTACAAAAAAAAAACTGTCTCCCTTTTTGTTCACCTGCACTCGAAATTTTCGTTGTTACATTTTGTATTCCCTTTCTGACTGACATGATAATATAATGACTATATATGTTCATTCCCTATACACGTACAAACGTTACGCTTTTTAATCTGAATTTTCATATTGTATTCCTTTTATCAACAATACTATATACTTTTGTGTTTTTTTATTCTTATAATAATATAATTATATATTTCTTTCGGCAAAAGTGTAAACACGGAAAAAATTTGATATCACACTGAAATGTGAGTAAACATTGTAAATTGTACGTAACACTTTCAGAATTAAAAAAAACTAAAGGCACCAAATATCCGATTTGCTGAATTAAATTCTGCGTTTCCATGATCGAACGTGGAATGAGATTCCGCAAGTTTTAAATTATCAAATAAATCCGACAAACCCGAATCATCGTCATGACTCTTTTGTTGCTGCTCCATATTGACTGGTTGATCCCCAGAATGTTCAACATGCTCAGATTGAACTTCATGACGAGGACTTTTTTCTTCTAATTTATATTGCAGATCCTTCAAACCCTCCAACTCTCGACCATACCCAGTAGTGCTGAGCCAACTCTAGAGACAATATTTCAAAGAAGGACAGTTATTATAGTAGTTAAAATGGAAAATGTAATTTGTAACTGCTGCATACCTAGTAGGAAATTCAGATGAGTATACTTAATAACTTATTAAGTATTACTTACTTTGAAAGACTTCAAAATGGCTGCACGATAGGCCATTGTTTGTTCGGGATTCAAATGCTCTTGGGCGATAGTATCTTTCCACTCGTCAAATGCATTCATTTTCAAGTCTACTGCCTAAATGAGAAAGAAGAAAGTATTTTTAAAATGTACACAAAATACTTAAAGTAGGTAATAGCAAAATGTAACTGCTACTGAAAAATGCTCAATTACTGCTTGATATTCATCGGGTAGTAACAAAGGATTTTCTGTCGTGTTCCCAGCCAACTCGAATGGAAATATGAAGTTACTAAATTCCATGGGCTTCACAAAATTAATAACAGGAGACGAGTCTATTGCTGTCATACCGTCAAAACCTATTTGAAAAAACAATTGACAGCCATTCGATTCAAAACTCTTCGAAGGACTTTAAACGTTGAATATTTTTTCTCCTTTTGATGTCATTTAAAGTTATTTACCTATTTGAACGGGCTCATTCCAATTGCTCACATTGGGTTTTAAATTTGCTTTGACCATGTGATCTTCAAGTGTAGGATAGAAAGTATTGTATGGACCAAGTTGAATATTATCATTTCGAGCACCCGTCAATATCGGTTGACAAGGAGTGAGGAGATGAAACGTACTTTGTATGCAGTCTCTACAAGTTGTCCAGGAAAACAATCAAATGAAACTTTGTTGTAAGTAATTAATCATAAAACGAGATTTCACAAGCATTCACAATAAGTGAGTCAACTTACGTTATGATGACGAGTCTTGAAGCACAGTAAACTTTGATGTTTGTGCAGCCAAAGAATCTTACAATTTTTGTAGTGACACCGAGAAAAATTGTCGAGTTAATACATTTATCAATGAGGACACAGTTATAGATTCCTGGAGCGTATACAAACGAGTTATTGCACCGATGAATTTTTAAATTACAGAACTCATGAGTCTGATCGTAGTAGAAGACTTGATGACACAAATTAGAGATTACAACCCACCTATACATAGAACCACCAACAACAAAATTCAAACTTGTCAAAATAAAATACACAACAAACTATTTTTACATTTGTTGCTTTCGTCATAAATGTAACTGAAAAACTTACGAATACGGTGGCTCCTTCTGATTGCATATTATCCGATTTGAAGATGGAGTATCCTTATTTTCTTTTTTTGTACTTCCACTGGCGACCAGAAAAGCAGTATACATATATGCATATACGAGTCTTTCTATTTTATTTGTACTTGATATTTTTGAAAAATTCAATGGATTTTTACCTGGGTAGATAAATTTTGGGTGTGTGTACAAACGAACTGGCAGAGCCCCATGGATTAAGCTTCAACAATTTTTGAACCCAGCCAACAAACTTGATTCGATTAACTGTCTGAGTTTCATGGTTATAACCAACGACTTTTGCCACGGTCGGTGAAGAAATTACATTTTCCAAGGGATTCATTATACTGAAAAAATTTAGACAGGTGACTTTAATAAAGTATATCAATTTAGCATGCTTTTTTCAATAAATATCATGCTTCCTATGAATAAACAGCGTATTCAATATGTAAACATTACCATTCTCTAGGATTGTTAGTACTACACAAAATCAAGTTTAGGGCTTCAATTATTGTTATTGGGATTTCTTCGGTAGATTTGTAACCCTGGATGGAATTAAAAACAAGAAATAAATTAAGACATTAATATAGAATTTCATAAAAATCTGGTAGAATCAACCCCCTTTATATATTATGGAGCTGTCTGTCTGTGTGTAACGCTATTTTAAGAGAACGGTAAAAGATAGAAACATGAATCCTTTTGCATCTTGCAGGTGTATTACGACAATCAGAAAAGTTTTGAGATGTGTTCAGACATTTTCGAATTGCGTTCTCATATTTATGTGCTAATAAGGAGAATAAGCCATAAACCAAATCTATACACCGAAAATCATATACCGATTCCATACACAGAAGATTCATATACCAGTTTGGTAAAGCGAAGATACCTATACCGAAATGCTTATACCGACGTCTACATACTGCAATAGACATACTAAATGTCATGAACTTTGTTGCTAGAAAAAACCTTATATTGGTGCGAAGTGGGAGGTCAAAATGAATATGTTATATTTGACCTCACTCATGGCTTTCATTTTGTATTTAGAATAACTGAGGGCAGATGCCAAAGCAATGACATTTCTCTCTCTTACGGTTTTGTAAGAAGCGTTTTAAGGCGGCAGAATATGAACGGAGACAAAATTCGCCGTATGTACGGCGGGCGTTTTTCTAGTGCATGTGATATTGTAGCGAATCACGCATATACCTCTTGCAGGAAATCTATAAGGTCTTCAATGTTATCGTAAAGATACTGATAATGGAGCTGTTCGTTCTGTATTTTGGGTTCACTCGCTTTGATTGCCCACCTATCAAAAATAAAAAAATTTGCTTTACAAATGACCAAGATATAGAAGATTTCTATAGAAGATTGGAAACTGTAAAGTTGAACGAGATTATATTAAGTATATATAAAGCTCAAAAGTATACCTTCCATCACGTTTTTTAACAGCATCAGTCATTTGTACGCACATTCTTTTCATAATTTTGTAGCTATTCTGTATGTATAAGAATATTAGAAACTCGTACGTCGGTACTCGAAATTCATCTTTTTTATCCTCTATATACAAATATTCGAAACAGGAAAAAGTATGCATATTTAAAGGGCAATACAATTTTAATTTTCGATAAATGTTTATAAACGTAAGTTCAGTTTAGTTACTGAACAAAGACGGATGCGTACTCACTTTTTCCTTTTCTGAACTCCTCACATCGTAAATCCCAATATCCGAGAGTCTTGTCATTTCTATTCATTTGTTGCTTCAGAAGATCAAACATACGTAAATAAATCCACGGAATATGTTCACCCAATTGTAATTTAAGTTTACTTATATGTTGCCAAGCACTTAAATTTAACACTGGATACATGTTTCGAGTTTTGATGTATGCGGAAACTTTTCTCAGCAACTGGAAAATCAAGCATGAAATATAAAGTTAAATTTCTCTGAACCGTGTCAATCAAATCATTCATACTGTCCATTTGTATTATTGAAAGCAACTTACTGGAATACTGATTTTACTACTCGGTTGCATTGGGAGAACTCCAAACTCAAAGGGTTCATCCAACACCCATAAAGAAAGGTCAGGTTCCGGTGTCCATGTTGGTTGCCAGGCTTTTGGGGATGATGATGGGGGATGAACATTGTTCCATTCGACCATTGCATCTGAATGATGTTTAAAGTTTCTCATGGCCAACGAAGTACTCTTTGAATTACTGAGACAACTCATTTTTCTTATTCTTAAACTAAATGATTATAATAATAAAGTTATAATTGGAGCTTGTTATCCGTATTATTTGATCTTGATTGTTTTCAACTGTCCGATGATAGCAATTATGATGCTGATTGAGATTTTAGAAATTGAATGTATAATAAAATGAGAAGTAGCACTTCAAGTACTCAAAATAATCTGTAAAGTAAATTTTTATATTTAATTTACTATACGTATGTACTGTAGACGGGGAAAACTTTGGACTTTAAAAAGGTGAATAAATTTTTGACTTAAGAAATCGTTCTCTACAAAATATGCTACTTGAATAATAAAAAGGTATTTTGAAATCATCAACAAATTCTAAAATACTTCGAAGTCGAAGTATTTATTACTGTGTTCCTTGTATCAGTCGTTGTAAAATGTATTCAATGAATAATCTTGATTACCGTTTTTCCAGTTCCAGTCCACGTCAATACTTCTCATATCTCTTGATTTACATAATTCAAGTATTAATTTTTATAACACCAATTGTTGTTCTTTTTCATAAAATCTCGTCTGTTTTGGGAACGGCACATTTAAAAATGAAATGGAATTAAAAAACTACACTTTCAAATGAGTTTGTTTGTATTTCGTTCTCTGCCATAGTCTGTGCCATAAAATCAATCGGCAGAGATTTATTTATTTATTTCACTGACTAGTTTTTAGGGAGCGCAGCAAAGTGGAGCTATACCCTAATGAAATGGCATAGTAATATGTCCGTTCGACGTGCATTATCTCGAACCGATTGAGATTTTGACTCGGAGCCTTTTTTATTGGGATTGTATTATTTATAATTCGGGTGAGTTCGGAGATGGGCATATTCGGAATTCGTTTCGGTTATTTTCGGGGTTTTTGACCTGTTTTCTCAGTATTCTCTGTTCTTCAACGATTCCGGGGTAAAAAAATTACGAGAAATCTGAATCCGAAGTCAAGCTTTAAGAAATCCGAATTGAAACCCTGTGTTTTATCGGAGGTTTTGACCTGCTTTCAAACTGCTTTTTGTTTCGAAGGTTTCTGGGGTAAAAAATCATGAGAAATCCGAATCCACTGTCAAAACCCCATAAATCCAAATTATAGACCCCGAGTTCGGTGTTTTACCCTGGGTGTCGAGCAATGTAAAGAAAATCCCCGGCCATGCCTGAACTTTCTCGGCCACGCCTACAGATTTTTTGTTATGCTCCGCTCACTGGTTTGGACACTCCTCGTACAGGGATTTTTATTTATGCTACTCAGCTACTGATAATATTTTTATTTTCGTACTAGTAAATGAGATGTTGCATGAATTTGGACCAAAAAAAGCATGCAAATATTAAATATGCACAAAAAATTACACACTCTACCATTGGACTGCTCTAGATAAAATCATGCATATTCATATAATTCTCATTTGCATTTGCTTTACATAAATTAGTGATAACTCAAGAATGTACGAGTACAAAATATTGACAATATCACTAATGTCTTTTACATGAAATCAAGCACTTGAATTACGTGGTGTAATTATAATAAATTAAATGGAAAGCTCTGAGAGTATAGAGAAAGTTCTTCTCTGAAAACGCGTAATTGAGATTTGACACAAAAATAAAGTATTGTAATTGCTTGTCACGATGCGTTATTGTTGGAAATGCGTAGTAAATCATCCACGCTATTATTTATGGAGGAATTTTGTGAGTTCCACGAATTTTCAGAATCCTCATCCACACTTAAATTGACATTTAGCCGACCTAACAATTTTGTCAGTCTTCTCATTTCTCGTTCAATGATATTTTGATTTGAACTATCGATTTTTGTCGGACTGTCTTTACTACATTTTAGATTCTCACTTGGTTTATTGCTGGTTTCTGAACAAAGTAAATTCCACAATTCCCCGGGCAAAGTAGCTGAGACTAATGGTCTTGAAGGGGTTAAATTCCAGGTGATCCCTAATCCTTCACAAGCCAGGGCATGAGCAGCATTGTAAAATGTCTTGTTGAGACGCACATTCAAATCTAATAAATAAGGATTCTTTTCAAATAAATCGGGTGGTCCATCATCGTCCAACTGTATTGTTCTCTTTACTTCAAACATACAAGGTTGAAATTCCGTTAGGACTTTAAACTTGCTGATTGCTGAATTTGACCATTTGTGAGTTAGTGGACTTATCCCGAATAGAGAGCATTTATAGGCTAAAGGTGGAAGATGACAATAGGTTTTAGGTAATCGTATAACATGTTGAATTGATTTTATGACAAAAATCCCAATGTCTAGAAGTCTCAACGTCACTTCCGGAATCCCCATATCATCTCGAAGGACAACATCTTCAACTACAATAGCACGGAACCATAACGGTTGGGTTTCTTTTGCATCATCTGAAGTTCCTAATTGAACGACCACCAGCTCATTTGTTGCATAATGTATGGAATCGCTTTTTTGGTTGAATTTTAATTGAGATAATCCTTCAAACAACTCGTTTAGACCTTCAATCCCAGTCTTACGGATTGAACCTAAAAATGCATGTATAATAAAACTATTGTTAACATATACAGGATATGTATTGCTCAGACTAAATTGAAAACTAGAGAGTATATAGTATGAGAAACAAACCTGCTGAACTTTCATCATCATCATCATGATTTAAATGTTTAACACTCTCAGCACTTCCTTCTTTACAGGCACAGTCCCAGTGTCTCATTGGGACGACATAAAATTCTCCAGGGTTTACAGCAGCAACCACGACACCAGTATTCATCATTCCTTCCCGTCCAACTGGTTTTTCAGGTAGGTTATTTAAACAAATTACTGGTTCTTTGGCTCCAACAATACCCAAGTTTGGATTTTCTATACAGAGAGTAAGAATGGTGCATGAAAATCATAGTACACATTTATTCACTTTCATTAAGCTTGATACACAATACACATATATATAGTATATGTTCTTGAATTATCCCATTCAACTTACCTTTAACAATTTTAGCATCTACGTGGATTTTGTGTGGACAACGAGATCCTTTATAACATGTATCTCCAGTTGAGAACGGACACACGTCCAATTGCATATTCAATGACTGTCCTGTTAGCAATGCTCCTGGATCATTCCTCAGAATATTTCCAAATGAATAGTAATCATGTTTCATTGGATCCCAAGTGTCATATGGCGAACTCATTTTGACGGATTACACTGTGACCGCTTCGCCCACAAAGACCTGTAAAAAAACACAAAAAATTTGTATTTACTTGACACTTTTTAAAACGGAAAGTGATTGGAATGATGAAACTCACGAGATGTTTAATTGAAGATGAACCAACTTGTACCTAACAATGCATAACTAACGAGAGTTAGTTAATCCTCTTAAAATTAATCCATTAATCCAAAGTTTTATCTCCACGAGTCTCAAAAATTCAAATCTCCAATAATTCCTTGATTTATCCTTTATAAGGCGGAAAGACTGTTTGAATTTCATTTGCACTTTTTTTTCCTTGTTTTATGCCAAATGAACTTCACGAAAGTTCATTATTGAATTGTTATCATTTTTGTGTGACAAGAAAAATGACATTTGATGTGTCTCGAGCCTGCAAGAATACCAATATTATATTGATACTCATAGTTGTTTATTATTGTTGTACTGTTGTAAATGAGGAATTAGACTGTGATGATGACAAGGATGTTGATGTCACGATTTCCAATGGAAGACGAACAGGTAAAACATTATTAAATATATTATTGAATATTGTGAATTGTGATTGCATTGTGGTTAATATTGAACTTGCAGAATACAATAAATCTTTTCCTATCGTTTATAGGTTCATATTGTTCTGTAGACAAGAATGGAGAGACAGAGACACGAGAGAACCCAATGTGGAAAATAATCAAAGACAAGATACAAGCAGCGAATGATCAAGTCTCTCATTGCATTGACACGGATTGGAAAGACCATCAGAATGTGTGTCGATGTTATACAGATTTGATTACAAAGGATTTAAAACCTTTCTCAGCTGGCATTAATCAACAGATGATAGAAGATTCAAGAAAAAGGTATATATTTCATATCTCAATGAGTTAGTTATACCATGTAAAATACCTGTCAATGCGTATATCTATTTATATTTTTTCTTTAAATCTTTTAGAGGCGTTTTATATCAAGTTCGAGAAGGAAAGTTGTACAGAGAAAGTGATTGTAATTTTCCTGCAAGATGTAATGGGGTGGAACACTTTATATCAAAGCTAGTAAAGAATTTACCTGATATGGAATTTGTTGTAAATGTGTCAGATTGGCCTCAAATCTCAAGCTGGTCCAACAAGCCACTTCCAGTACTCTCATTTAGTAAGGTAAAGTGACACTACAGGGAAGTTTAAGAAATACATGTATGCATTTGATAAAAGGTTTATCATTAGTCATTGTACTTGTTTGGATTGCAGACAAGTGACTATGCTGATATTTTATTTCCGGCTTGGACATTTTGGGAAGGAGGTCCAGCTTTGTCAGTGTATCCACGGGGATTGGGTCGTTGGGATTTAATGAGGAAGACATTAATTTCAGCATCTGAGAAAATAAAATGGAACGAGAAAAAGTCTCTTGGTTTTTTTCGTGGGTCTCGAACATCCAGTGAACGAGACGCTTTAGTTTTATTATCCCGTAAAAACCCTGAGATTGTGGACGCTCAATATACAAAAAATCAAGCGTGGAAATCCGACAAGGTGAATTTTACCCTTCAAATTAAGCCCATCTTTATAAATGCATACTCAAATAATGTCTTACTTAAATAATGAAGTTAAATATATCTTATAATAGGATACTTTAAATGCTCCAGCTGCAACGGAAGTTTCACTCGAAAGCCATTGTGATTATAAGTATTTATTTAACTATCGGGGTGTCGCAGCTAGTTTTCGTCTTAAACATTTGTTTTTATGTCGCTCACTTGTGTTTCATGTCGGGGAGGAATGGATTGAATTTTTCTATCCGGAACTGAGACCATGGATTCAATATGTCCCTGTTGATAAAAATTCAGATGAAAATTCTCTCAAGTAATTCTGTTTGTTTGTTTGTTTAGCTTTATTCAAGTGTTAAATCATTCAGTACAAAATTGAACCGTTATTCTATGACGAACACCATTATAAAGAATTTATTAATCTATAATATATTTATAATTAAAATCGTGTATGGAAAATCTGTCAGGCCAAAAAAAACTGCTCATACTGAGAAATTTTTATGTTTTTTCTGCTCCATCATAAAAATCGGTTTTTATCTAGTGTAAGTTGACTCGTTAGTAAAAATCGGTTTTTATCTA
>JAIUND010001805.1:0-29991 GCA_034699125.1 Gisinianus flammeolus | reverse complement strand
GCTCGACATTCAAACTCAAATAGCTTCTGAACTAGATAGTAGCATATGACTGGTTTTTGTATCGACAACTTCATATATCTTTTGTAGCAAATTGTGAAAGGAATTTGGGGAATATGTATATTTGTATTTTATTCTGCATATTCATATTGTTTATAGATTATAGGTATTCAAAATCAACAACCCATTTCCCAGCTCAGAATTTTCGTCCACACATTTCATTGTGAGTTCGAGTGTGACGATTTGTGAGTGAGCGTTCGAAAGTGACTGTCCATATATGGAAAAACTACAATTCAAATTCATTACAGCCACAAGATGGATTTGAACGGTTCAAAGACGCTGAGCAATCTCCCGGGTAAAAACTCAATACATCCAATTAGCTAATTAGATAATTAATTTTGTGAGGAATGTGGTGAGTATTTAACCATTTAATTCAAGTTCCCCATATTTTTTTCATTACTTTTATTGTTATATAGATTTGAATGACTCGGACGTTCCCATGGAAACAGCAGCAAGATCCGCAGCAGCCCCACAAAAACACAAATTGTCATTCAGGGAAAAGTATGAGATGAAACACGGGTCCAAGGAGCGTCCCTCTTCGTCGTCTTCTGTCCCATCTCCCTCCGTGACCTTGACCGCGACCTTGACCTCCTCCCCAACTGTCGATAAGGTCAAGGATGAAAAACCCCGGGATTTGTACATGGCTGCCCTGTCCAGAGCTATCGAATCTACATCCATTCAGGATTTATTGGAGAATGACAACAATCACAATGGAGATTTCCTTCACCAAACAACAATTTTCAAGCTCAAGCTGAGCAGAGAAATGGAAACGTGTGGGCTCTTTGAGTGGGGATTTTCGACAGGAACAGCAAAAGCGACAGCTCTTCAGATGGAATTGGAAGGGATTTCCGGTGACGAGTGGAGATTCCTCGTGGAGCTCGTACAGCCGATGGAAGAGAAATTCCGTGTGAACGTCTGCTTTCTTGAGAATGACGAGGAATTTGGAATGGCTTTGAGGAAATTATTCAATTCCATCCCGGAATCCCCATTTTGCAGCACCGGAGAAATTGTCAACCGTTTGAGAGGGAAAATTGAGGAGTTTTCTCAAGAGTATCGTCAGAGGAATCTCGAGATTTGTAAATTGGAAGGGGAAAATTACTGTTCTGCGAGGCAGTCGAGTACTATCAAATGGAAATGAATTGGCTATTGGACAACAATCAACTTTTGGATGAAGAATCCCTGGACCAATCCCATCGCATCATTTCCCACGAAGCCTGGACATGTTTTGAACAAGCATGTTGCGTCCGGCCTTCCAATTACTTCACCGAATTGGTTGGAATAAAAAAACCCGAATTTGGGTGGAAAATCCAGGGCATCCTCAACAAAATCCGGAGCGACTACAGCGAGAAAAAAATCCAGATGAAAAATAAGTTCCTGGAGATTCTCAAAAGAGCTCATGAAATATTTGCAAAAGAGATTGTCAGTATAGGAAAATCCATTGTTCGAGATGTTCCAGAGTCACGTGACTGGACTCAAATCTTCCGCCAGGAGGAGAAAAGACTTCGTGAGGAAGCTGAAGCCATTTTTAATGAAGAAAAGGGAAAAGTCTCTGCCATTTTCTTTGACAGGGCCGAACGGAGATGGACAGAAGTTCTAGACAAATCTTTAGCTGACAATATCATGCAAATTGAAGCTTTGGCCGCAAAGGTAGAATCGAAAAAAGAAGAAACTGCTCGAAAAATCCAACAACAGCAGCAACAACAACAACAACAGCAGCAAGAACAATCACAAGGTTCGGATTCAGCCAAGCGACTCAAACGTGGTTTTGGATTCAAATGTCAAACTCCCACTCCTGCAGCAGCCGGGAGCTCAAAACCACCCATCACTTTAATTTCCTCATTTCAACCTAAAAACCCGATACCAAAACAACTCTCAAAATCAAAAAAGAAAACCACATTTCATTTGGGACTGAACAAGACGTCGATGGGAGTTCGAGCAGACATGGGAAATGTTGGGGCTTGATTGCCGAGACGGAAAACAAGCTGCATTTCAATGGCTCCGCCCTCGTATCCTTTGATCAAGTCAGTGACTTCAATTGGAGTTTTGCGGGTCTCTTAATGAAGAATCCAAATCCAATGATGGCCAACTACAAAATCCAGATCGGGACGGAATTGGAAACGAATGATTCCTTCACGCTGGAAGAAATCCTTAGTTTTCACTTTCTCACACTCAAATGGAAAGCGGAGTTGGACTCGTGCTGGACTTTCTCCAGCTGTCTCATTGTTCTCCCCCAAAGTTTGAGCAGTGACGAACGCGGAATCGTCCATACAGCAGCAAAACTCTCTGGATTTTCCACCGTCAACTTGATCAACGACACGAATGCTCTGGCTCTGGTTCACATGATCAAAACTCGGAATCGGAATTGGAACTCCTCCAGCAGCAGCAGTAATAGCAGCAGTATAATTACAGTCAACTCCTTTGAGGATTTCCTGGACGCAGCCGTGTTCAAAATTAGCCCTGGAGGACTCATTCAGTCCTCCGTCCTTTCCGGTGATCACTTCATTCAGAATCCACCCCGGAGTTTTGGGAACAGTTTCGTGTCTCTCGTCAGTTTTGGATACCTGGGAAATTCTCCAGTCCAATCGGACTTGTCACGGAGAAATAGCTTTTATTTACAACAAAGAGCCGTCGATTGGTAATTAAATGCTTATTAACATTTCACTCATGGGAAAAATCCATGAATAAAGTTGGTGTGAATATTCCGAATAATTCAAAAATTGTAGGTTGATTGAATTTTGAGCTTGGTTTTTGTAGGAAATCTATAGTGAAAACAAATCAAAGAGTCGGATGAAGCCTGTTTCTTTAATGTGTGGGAGACCATCCAAAATTTGTAAATTGTTCTGAATGCGCATTTTGTGATTGCATTTTTCCATTTCTTCACCTAATAAATTATTACAGGAATGTATTCATTTTGTACTTGCATTTCTATACGACGTACAAAGACAATCTAAGTCCAAAAGATTTTGCTCTGCATTTCCAATTCAATTAAACTTAAAACCATACAGAAAATCCAAAACCTTTGACAGGGAGAAGAAATTCATAATGCAAGATTTTAGCACAAATGAGAGCTGGAAATTTGAAGGGGATCACGGAAATCTATATACCCGGTATACTTTTCTGTTGCTTTGGAATTGTAACATGTGAGCATCATGCTGTGAAAGTGAATGTGAAGCGAGTCGCTATGTACAAGCGACAAGCGAGTGTGAGCAAGTGAAAAGCGAGAAAGCGGACAAGGAATTAACATGGAGCGCCATAAGCAACAATGTATTTACATTTCTCATACATTTCTTCCCTACTGTGCGTTTCTTTCCCAACGGATTTCACCCATTTTTTGCAAGCCATAGGTAAATCATATGTGCAAAACACAATCATGTAGAAAAATGCGCAAATTGTTTAACATTTCAGCATTTGCGTAATGTTAACCAGTCAATTTGCAGCTGACAAGTTCCCAACTGCCAATTGGCAAGCAAATGGTGATACATTTATGGAATTTCGTATGATCTATGTTGACTTTAAAAATGTATGCTTTTTTGGTGAACCAACTCAAATATCTTTCGTCTAAGAAGGTCACGAGAGGTCACGAGACGGGAAATGTGAAAATGAGTGGTTTCGGAATGAAATAAACTTGTTTCAATTTGCGATGGTGATCGGATGACTCATTTAACGCAGAATTTGATGCTCAAAGTCGGACTGCAGTGTCCACAGCCTGAAATGGAGCGGCAATTCGGGGAGTTTCATTGTCTTGTCAGTTTCATCCAAAAATCAGGGAGCTCCATTGTGACGATTGTGAGTGTTGGTAATCCCCTTCACTTGGCTCTGGCAGTTATTTTAGAAACTTCAGGGAAAAAGTAATTCAACTCATTTTGGCCATTTTTGGTCACCAGTTTTTGACCTCGGATAACATTCAAAATTTATAGTAGCCACCCACTTGACTTGTGCACCCGTCTCACCCCCTGTTCCGCCGTCACTATACTTCAAGCAAAAACATGAGTGAGCGAAGCAGCAAAATTATTTGTACTGCAGCAGTATATATACTATATACTGCTTGTATTTCAAGAGAGAAATGTTTAAGGGAATTACGAGAGTTAATTTTTACACATATTTGAAAGCCACGTATTTGTTGATGCGATTAGTTTGAATTTACATTGGCGAGGGCAGCGAGCCAAATTTTGTTTGCATGACTGTTAATTTTTAAAAAATTGTAGACTTTTAGTTCCCTTAAAGAAATTTTGTGCCGTTTTAGTTCTGAAGTGCCCCTTCAAATCAAATATACCTTTTTCAAAAGGGCAAAACACTAGAAAGAAGTGGCGAGGGCTACGTACAAGTTTGGGGACTAACTTGTACATACGTATAGTTAACATGTTAAAATATCCTCTGTCACAAGTCGGTTTTTATGGAGTCTAAATATATAATTATAATACTGCTATAGTTTATTATAATCCAGGTGTTTTAATAATATTCTGGGCTAAAATTAACATGCCATGATTCCATATTTTATTAATTGTCGAATTGTTTTTTTTCCATTTTCAAGTCGTGTTTTGTTTGACATCTATGTTTTTTTTGCTCGCATTCCATGCAGAACTGAAAATCCGGCGAGGTCGAGCCAGTGTTGTGTAATTATGGTTTTTGCTAGTGATTATTAATGATAGTAATGATATTAATCACTACCACCGAATTGCTAGTGAAATCAAGGGGGAAAATTAATTATTAAGTACCGCGCTAGTGAATTCACTAATATAGTGGCAAAATACTACCAAATTAATTACACGACACTGTGTCGAGCAAAAGAAAGAGAGAAAAAGACGCGAAGAATCGGAATCGGGAGTGAAAGAAAGAGATATAAAAGTTAATCTTTATAACTATATACACATCAAAACTGAGTTTAATTGTACTCGAGTTAATTGCAACTGAAGGATTAAGGTGAGACCAATCATTTATTTATCTTGATTCATTCGCACAAACCATTTCCAACTTTTTCTCGTGTATTTTATATTCATGTTTTTTTGGCATGGGATTCGCACGGCTCAATCCCATCCTGAATTTAATTGCCCACATTCCTGTTTACAAGCGAACTAAATACACTTACCCATTTCAAGTCAATGAATTGATTATTATTATTGTACAAAGTATTTATTATTTACATCGTTAAATAAGAGGAAGGCTATACGAAATGTTGTTGTTGTTTAAAAGTTTAAAAATGTAATTTTTATTGGATCCACAAAATTAAAATGATAGATATTAATTAATTGTCAAGTCGTCCTAATTGCGTATTATCTCATTTGTGTCCAGTTTTTAGTTGTTTGTGCAGTCGGAAATCATTTGAGAATCATCCGACCAGAAGTCGAGAATTTCGTGACGAATTAAATTCAAGTGAGTATGACATCATCATTACTTATATATAAAGCAGCAAAGTTGTCAGTGTGTCTGTCAGTGTGTGTGTCCGCCGTATGTACGCATGTAATCAAATGGGCCGAAAACTAAAAGTCAACCTGGAGGCTACGCTTTTGAGGGCAGGTCAAAACTAATGGGTGCGTTATGACCACAGTGGGCACATTATAGTTAAGGGACGCAACCTCGAGGTCAAGGGTCAACCCTTAAGGGTACTTGACCTATAGGTTCTTTTTCTAGGCGCAGGTGCATATAGCACGCTATGCATATACGTACATATGCTGCATGTTAAACTTAACTGCGCAGTTTGCGAGTGGAATTTTCCATTGTCCAAAACGTACATTGCAGCGCCATCTATTAGATTAAATGGGAACTCAATAGTGGCGCCATCTACCAGATGACCTCGGAACTAATGTCTGGGTCAACTATACTTTAGTTCAGGGGTCGTCGACTAGATGGCACCACCGTTTTTCATTTTGCGGGGGAAATTTTAACTTTGAAAGGAAAATACGAACCGGGGGAGCGCGAGCGCAAAGAAATAATTTCTTCTGAAATGGAATTTAGAAAAGTGCGAGCGGAGCGAGTGCAAAGAAATAATTTCAGTTTTCTGCATTCTCAGTTTTTTCGTCATTTTTCATTTTTTTGCATACATGTGTACATATGGCTAGAACACAGACACACAACCCGCCGCGTTAGCGACGGGCACCCTGCTAGTAATAATATAATCTACACATACTTAATTAATTATTATATAAGTATTATAACATGACAATTTTCCTTATCAAGCTTTAATTAGAATATAATTGTAATATGAAGGCAATATATTAATTGATTTGTTGTTGTTGTTTATTCTGATCAGGATGGGTTTTTGCAACTATTTGTGTGCGATGTCTGCCTCCGTGTGCCGTGTTGGCGGTGGATGGATGTGGATTGCAGTTTTGTCTCAATATTCTGCTGAACGCTTTGTTTTTTGTTCACGGGGTCATTCATGCTTGCTGTGTCATCTCCGCAAAGGAAAAGGAAAGGAGTGGTCCAAACGTGGCCGTCATCAAGTCTTAATCCAGGGACTCGACCTCATTCCATTTATCAATATTACAAATGTGTGTTTTTAACCATGTGACATGAAATATTATTGATTAATGTTGATTTTAATTATCTTTTATACTTGATGAAATGAAATAAAAGATTAATTGAATGATTGATTACAGATTAAATAACTGCTCCATTCCAAACCCTTTTCTTATCTTCGTCCTCAAACTACATATAAATGAATTGAGCAGGCTCATCATTCTTTTTCTTTTTGATCTCACCTCAAATATATAGGTATTTTATATCATTAAAGGATAAAAAATCATTTTGTTTTTACAAATGTTTAAACCATATTAGAATACGAGAAGGAGAAGCTCCATCAGTTTTATTGTATTTCCAAAATGCCGAACGTCTCCCTGAGTGGGAAAAGTGAAGTGGCGGAGGTCATTCTGCCTCAAAAGGTCATCGAGAACTTCCGCCGGAACCCTTGTCCAGCTGAACATGGCCCAGGATGTTGTGGGGGCTGCCATGGTGGGGACGATTGATGGGCAGAATACGAATGCAGCGAGTGTCAGAATGGCCATTTTTATTGCCACTGAACGAATTCTCCCATTCTTTACCTCTAAATTATAGAAGCCACACGCTAGATATATATAGTCGCAAAATAATAAGATTTTATGTTAAAGCAAGTTTTATTTGTGTTTCATTGGCATTTCATTGTGAAATTTGTACTTGTAAACCACAGTCAAGTGTGAATGTATACCCTACTTGTAAAATGTAAGAAAGACTGAAAAAATGAATGATAATCTTTGACAGATAAAAAGATTCCCAGTTTACAGAGAGACAATTCATTATGCTTGATTATATATAATTTTAGATAAGTTTTAGATAAGTTTTTTCAAATATAGATTTCCCTTGCAAAAAGAGTCAGAGAGTTAATTCGATTAATTTAATCGTGATCGGTTGTTGGAGGAGTAGAGAGAACACGGAAATGGATCTTCAAATGAGTTTTCAGGTTCCCTCTCTGTCCAAATCCTTTACTGCAAATACAGCAAACATGATTTTTTTCCTTGGTGTGAACCACCTGATGAATTTTCAAATTCCCAGCTGTAGAACAGGCGTAGGGACAGCCGGGATGAGGACACTTGAACAATTTCTCCTCCAAATGAATCTTCTTGTGTGCAATCAAACGGCTTTGAGTTAGATAACTCTTTTGGCAGTATTTGCACTTGTGACGGCGGTTGAAATTTCCATGTTCCATTGACGAATTTGCTGATCTTAATCTTGGCTCTTGCAGGGAAACCTTTAAAAACGACAAAAAAAAACAGAAGGAGGAATTAAGTTTGAATATGTGAGAAGAATATTATTGCGATGTGGAAAAAGGCTGACATATACTGTTTAGGTTTCCTTATTACCTTGCCTTCCCTTTTTTCAGTTGAATCGTCATCCTCAGTTTCCAATTCAGATTCTCCGCCTTCTTCATCGTCATTTTGTGCATTGTCCCCAACATTCTGAGACTTTCTAAAAATGAATTTAGAAAAGATCCGTGAAGGATTTGAAACAAAAATCCACCACTTTTAATAAGGTATTAGAAAATACATTTAGAATATATATGTGAATATCAGATTCACTGCTGAAAATATTCTACATCAGATAAAAGCGATTGACTAAATGTAATTAATCAAATTGAAATAGTGCCCATGAGAACTCAAAGATAATAATAATAATATGTAATGATATTCCTCATGTCCATTAAAATGACATAATACTTTTGGCCATGGAAACTCCCGCTGGGTCCATTTGCTTTATGCCCACGAGAATCGGATTTAATTTTCCTTAAAATGTCTTTTGCATCTCCAGACTTCCGGTTTTCTTGCTTGATTCTTTCTGCTCCAGATTCTTCAGAGGCTTCTCGATTAGACTAAATGAAACAAAAACATATAATAAGAGATTTTAATTCGTAATTAAACAGATATTTGTGTTTTGTACATGATTGCAAAGTGAAAAGTATACTTTGATGATGTTTTAAGTTCTTGTGGAATTTGGAATGATTGCATGTTTTATTTAGAGAATTTATAGACGTTTGATCTCTCTCGCTCACCTCGAAAATAATTTCACAATCTGAAGAATCTGAATCCATCGGATTTTCAACTTGGTCCTGATTCCCCAAATCCGGGGAAATGTGAGAATGCTGGCAATTGACACTTGAACTCGTTTCAATAGTCTCCAATACTTTTCCAGTGTCCAGATTTAATGGTGAGTATTTTGGGATCTGTTGAAGCAGTTTCTTGAGCTATATAACAATCAAAGGATTATGAAATTATATACCGTGATCTTTGTACAACAAATTATGAAACAATGAAAGTAATAACTTCGCACTTTAATTTAATCTTATCAATGTTAAAACTTTTGGCTCACATTTCCAACAAAAGACTTTGAATCCAGTTTGGGATTTTCCTTGAAAAACTTGTGGAAACTTTTCACCAGCTTTCTCATCTTGAACTGATGTGGATTTATACGGATTTTGAAACAGTAAAAAATCGATTGTTATGCAGTTTGAAAAACTAATTAAATTGTCTAAGTTTGACTAACTCACGATTATTTCGTGCTCAGAATTGATTGCTGCAACGTCCGCGTCCGTCTCTTTCAATTTCTCTTTCTTCAAAATCATCCCAACCTTTAAAAAACCCGTGAGACAAAATCAAATGCTGTGGTGTGCGGATTCGAGCTTTTACCATCAAATACATTCTAATATTATATAATGCGGATATCAATTCATATTCTATACTATAATTGTACTTGTTTTAGTTTGTTTGTAAGTTTAAATGTAATTACCGTTTCAAATAGCATTTTGGCATCACCGTCCAGGCCCAAATCAGCAAGTTCTTGATACGACTCGAAAATCTCTTGGATTTTATTCTATATATAATATTCATTAATAATAAAAGTTATAGAATTCGGATTATGCATTTCTTCTTCTCATTCAACTATGCTAGACGAATAATTAAAAGGTACTACATGGAATGATGACAAAAGTTAAATGACGTACGAGAGTTTCCTGTGGAGCTCTTTCACATCTTCCATTCCTGATGTCGTCCATGATATATATATGTGATTCTTGATTGCTGACCCCCGAAATAATAATTCACGTCCACACACAGACCTTTTCTATAATTTTCAATATAAAACAACAAACGATATTGTGAAAATTGTGGGAATAAATTTGGATTCAAGCAGGCTATAATCTGTGCCGATTGAAACAGTAAAAAATTCCACACTCTGTATAATGTAATTCCTCCACTATATAAATAAGACACCGACGGATTATTCAACCCGCATTAATAATTAGCACTCGTCATTATGCTAATACGACTTAACTTTGACAGATCGTTGAATTAAACTGTAATACTAATTGGCTAATTAAATTACAATTCAAATGTGCATAAGTAATAAATATAGGTACTTACATAAATATACACATATCGTCCATTTAGTTCTGAATCGTATGTCGTACTATATAATCATTTGGCCCCTAAAGGAGCATACGCACGTTAGGATATACGACGGGGGCACGTGAATTCACCTTATGGGGCCAAATGATTATAGTACGATTCAGAACTAAATGCGGACGATATATATAATAATACCCATATATAGTGAAATGCAAGATTAATTAATGAGCGCTCATGCAATGCATATATATATATATATACTTCAATCTTCACAGTAATATCAACTTTTTGCTGTATATATACACATAACCACAGAGAAAATCATTTGGTCAATAATGTTACTCATAATTCCAAATTGACCACAAAAAGAGGGAGAGAAAAGGTAAAGATTTTGTACAATATTCAGATCTGATCGGAACTTAATTTGTAAATTATTCACCTTGAAGTTGAAGCTTGAACTATATATATTTTTGGATTTTAGTTGACAGTAGTTCCAGTACCTGCACTCAGTTTAATTGTAGTTAACAAGTGGGATTTGGATAAGGAATTACCTTCAACATGGATTAAACGTGAACGTAAATAAAAGGGACACAATTTAATTCCAACTTTTATTAGAGAAAGTCTGAGAAAGTCCAACAAAAAATACCTGTGTGGATTCAAAATGTAATTAAATCTCACTCGTCAAGGATTTCGACAAGAGCAGAATTGTTTAGTGCAAAATAATTGAGCCATTTGAGACCAACAAAATCTATATATAATTCCGCATGATTCGTTGGAGAAACGTTTGTAAGTATTATATCAATATGTATAAAGATTTTACTGCTTTTTCTTTTTCTGTACAGATTTTACACTGGTGGATTTTGTAATACCCAATAGAAATCTCAACGACATGAAAATGATTTGAATCATTAGATAAATTGAAATTACAATCAAAGTGAAGATGAAAGCCCAAACGTGTAAAAGCCGTCGCTCCCACCAAAATTGTGTCATTCCTGGGGATTTCAAGTGGGAAACGTCGTCATGGCGTAAAATGTACTCGGTCCAATAGACAGCCGTCTCCAGGGCGGAAAGTGGCCGATCCCTCGCAATTTTCGACAGGTATTTCACTTTATCGTCGTATCTGATGTGTGCACGTGGAAATATAAACAATGGAAAATATGTGTAAGACAATACGAAATAAATGCCGTAAACTATATATATACATAAGCATCATGTATGTGTTTCCCTTCACACCTTTTGTCAGTAATGAGTCGTTGCAATGCGTCTTTGAAAATGGCGGGAGTGAGTTCGGACAGTTCCAAATAGATTGCAATCCCGAGTTTGTTCATCACTTTAGCATTTCGCGGTTGATCCCCACCGGCGGGCATTACGATCAAAGGAACACCATGAAAAACGGCTTGTTGGAGACTCATCATTCCGCCTTGCGTCAAAAACCCTCGGCATTTCGGATGCGCTGTGGAAATGACAACAATCCTTTTGTCTGTGTGTGCATGCAAACTGATTATATATAAAATCCTCTTCTTTTTATTGTAAATTGTAAAATTACCCAAAATATCCTGCTGCGGAAACCATTTGTTCATGAACACATTTGTGGGCAAAGACTCTGGCAATTTCCCTTCCCATTTCCAGAGGAATTGGAGTTTAGGGAAACTTCGGATCGTCTCATAAAATATTTCAAGTGTTGCCGGCGGGAGGGCGGAGATTTGGAAGAAACTCCCAAAACTGATGAAAATGAATCCATCAAAATCCGGATCCTCCACCAAACCCCGAATTTCCTTCAATAAATAGAGACAATGTCAAAATTAGTGCTCTTCTCCAGGAAAATTAAGCGTTTACAAATTTGTATTGGTTTACCTTCTCATGGATTCCAGTGGATTCTTTGCAGTGCATCCCACCGACTTGAACGAAAAACGGCGAGAACGCCCGCCCCAAATCCGTTGAAAAATGCGAATTGAGGAAATAAAGCGCCGTCTTTTGTTCCATTTCCGCGTGCGTCGGAATTCCGGTCGTATTCGTCGCTTTGAGGAATTCCGGGCTGATTTCCCTGCTCAAAAGTTGATCGTATCTGGGAAGATAATGAAAGAGTCGCCAGAGATACCATTTGATGCTGTTGTACTCGTAGTCCACAGACTCGGAAATGGAAAACGCGGGCCGAGTTTCGTAAGAGAAACTCCAGGAGGCCTCGCTGGAGAGACCAAAAGTATCCTGATCCCCATAAATCATTGGACCAGTCCCAAACAGGATCTGCTTGGCCTTGAAAATGTGTGAGAGCGGCAGAGCACATTCTCTTGAAAACGCATCAATCACAATCACATCGAAATTTCGCTGATTCTCCTGAACCCACATTTTGAATTCGACACTCCCCCAAAATTTCTCACAAAGGAAATAAATGGCGTCCCAGCCAATGGAAGTCTGAGTCATAATATTGTTGAATTTGCTCGCCGATCGGGAGCGAACGATATCCGCGCCAAGCGTATTCAAACCCTCTTGCATTGCCAGCACATCTTTGGGGCAGAAATATTGAACGAGCGGATGTTTCTTCTCTGGCGTCATTGGGGAAATTATGGTGACGTTGTGTCCGCGATCCGACAATTTATTCGCCAACGGCTCAAATGCAACGAGATGCGAATGCGAGGAAAATCCATTGAAGAACAAAATCCGACTCCCCGACGAATATTCAATTAAAATTGGGAAAATAATAATGTGGATGGAAATCCAGAGGAGGGACTTCAAATTCATTTCTCTCTCTCTTCTTTTTTGTTATATAGGTATTTGACTGTCGCGTGAATGAATGATAAAAGAAGTGAATGGAAATGGAATCAGCTCCTTCGTTCGTGTTGGCATTCATTTTTCATTTGTATGTGGTCACTCCGTTTACATAAGATAAAACGATAAAGATAAAAAATACTAAATTTAATGATATGAACCGTAATTATTCATACAAAGTGTATAGCAGTCTATTCTCTCTTTCCTCTTCACAATGGAATTTCAAAACTTATGGAGAATACACAACGTGTGTGTGTGTGTGGATTAAACATGTGAGAACTCCATATGATGATAATGTACTTAGGTATATACTTACATTGCAATTTAATCCGAGGGAAACATATACATAACCGGTGTGCAGCAAATAATTAAATAAAAGGTCGCGGTTTGATGGATTAGTATAAAAAATTTATTTCCCCACATGGTCAATTTATTCATGTCATAATATATACAGCGATATTCATTTCTTTCATTCAATGTTCAATCCTAATATAGTTAATTACGAATACAGTATATATATATAAATACGATGATATATATATACGAAATCCCGTCATTTTTTGTAGCAATTAATATAGTGACTAAAATATACTGCTATACTTTCCTCATTCATTTAATATTCATTGTGGAAAATTGATTAATTGCTTAGTTGATGGAAATCTAATACATATTTAATAATATGTAACATATATAATTGATTAATTTGATGATGCTCATCGTTGCTCATCGTCGATATATCAGAGAAATGAAGAATGAAGAATTTTACTGTTCGGTGTGATGGTTCCGATCTTCCAGAATCCGTTGATTTTATATATTAAAGATGCCTTCAAACGTTTCGTCTCTCTTTTAGTGTCTGAACTCTTTGTGATTTCTTCTGTGCCCTTTCCTTCAGTTTACGTTTGTACTCTTCATCCAGAACGCTGTGGCGTAGGTCAAATAAAAATAGAAACAACTTTAAAATCAAGTTTTATAACAAAAAAAAAACGAATCCTTTCTTATATCTTTATAATTATATATGTGAAAATTGAAATGTCTTGGATCATTGCTAATTTAATATGTAATAAAAGAAAAATACATCAATGTTTACTTGATTTTCGCATCATATTCATCAATTTGAGCTCTCAATTTCTCGATTTTATTCCGATATTCCACCATCGTCGGGTCTTCTCGATCAATAAAAATTTGCTTTTGAACTTGAGCCAGGGAGATCCGATTACACTCTGGACAATGGAAAGTCGTCATCGGGCTGTTCCTAATATGCAATAAAATAAAATATAAATATATATTCAAGTAAAAATATTATTATTATGATGTAAAGAAACGAAATAATGAATAAGCAATATATAATGTCAATAATCCTTATTATAATGATAATAATAAAAACAACTTATTACGATTGCGATTGTCCATCAATCGTGGAACTTTGAAGCCCCGATGAATTAATACAAAAATCGTGGAATATGTGTCCACAGGCCATCACACTGATTTTCTCATCTTCAGGACGGGTCGGATCGTGTAATAATAAACTTTGACAAATCTTACACTCTGCAAACATTTTCAAAACTATATATCCCGATAATTAATAGTTTTTTTTTGTATTATCACTATCTTTTTCCTATCAAAAGTATATCAAAAGTTCAAAGTTAAAAGGGCACAACACACAAAAAACATATAAATGCAATAAATGCTGATTTTAATCGAGATGATCAATATTTTGGACCATCGAACTTATAATTATTACACTTTATTGTTTATTATACAAGGCAAGTATATATATAATAATTTCAAAATATTTTCAATGTAAAAAATCTTTCCACACACTCGAAGACTTTAATTTCCTATAGAATTTACCAGACCAAACTTGTTGGCGTGTTTGATCTTTGTATTTTTTATTATTACACAGTACTGAATCAAAAATTCACTTGTTCTATATAATTAATTATAATTCTACAAACTATAATGACAAATCACTGAAAAAACGTTTTGAAAATGTGTAATTTGTAATTTTAATTCCTGGACGCTTTGAAAGAATTGAATCACGTCCTTGGCAAGGATATCTGGACGTTCCAATGCCAAGAAATGTCCACCATCATAAAGTAAAGTGTATTTAATTAAATTTGTGTAGAGGACCGTGGGGCAAAAGTTTACCACCTATCCATATTGCGGGGCCCCATGTTAGAGAAACGGGCCCTGAAATATGAAAGGTGCGGTAAAATTTGCCTCACGGTCCTCTATATTTGTGTCTTTGAGAACCCACATTCCGTTTGACTCCTCTCAGGAGGTCGTAATTTTCGGCCATGAATTTTGACAAAGAATTATAGAAAAAATGTACCCTGATGTGCTTTTTGAATTCCCAGGAGAACACAAAACGATTAAACATTTGGAATTCCGTCACATTTTTAATCTTATATCTGTGGAAATTTTTAGATTCAAAAGAAATTCATGTTGGATTCTCCTCCATTTTTGTCCATTTCTTTCGCCGCGCAATGCGAGCAGCCGAATACAGTAAAAAAAATAATAGGTACATATACGCACATTTGGAAACTAAACTTGAATGACGTCACTCAATTTGAGCCCGATCATTTTCTCGGTGAGTTCAAATAACCGCGCGGAAATGTTCCCACCCTTTTCAAACGCCTCATCCGCCTCCTTCCAGTACGATCGAAATCGATACGGTCGACCAGAGTCGCCGGCGGCGCACAACTCGGAAGGCAAAGCGCAGTACAAAATCGTCTCCGCTCCCTAATTCAATTTAATTCAATATTCACACATTCAAATTCAAATTCATGTGTTCATTAAATTAAATTCCCCGCTCCTTTTCAAAATTCAAAATTCAAGATGAACAGGATTATTTTTTCAGTATAATATATTTGATTATTCGAAATAAGGGAAAACCTGCTCAGCGGTGGAGGCGAAACGTTTGACGGCAAATCGGGCGATGCTCCCGGAAAAGCCTGGCGTTTTCTCAAATATCTCAGTGTTAATTAAACCGGGACAGAGCGCGAACGTCCTCACTTTGTTCTCCGCATACTCAGGATCCTACGCCAGGAGGCGACTCAGTTCCCGCGGAAATAGGAAAGTACACAGTTTTGAATTGGCATACGCTCTAGTGTTGAGGAAACCGGCGGCCGTGTCCACTTCCATGTTCAAATCATTCAGGTTCAAATTGGACACCTCCCATCCGGACGAACTCACCATCACAATCCTAATCAAAAATCCAAATCCAAACACAACGAACTATGTAACAGCTGTGTGTAAAGAGTGGGAAATTTTCAAATTTAAACACTGTCCGCAAAGTCCAACCTGCTCGGCCCTGATGCTTTTTTCAAGTGAGGAAGAAGAAGGAGCGCGAGAAGGGAATGCCCGAGATGATTCGTCACCAAATGTTTCTCCAATCCCTCGGGCGTCCTACAAACAACCGGAGAATTCAACATAATCCCCGCGTTTGCAATGAGTAAATCTACATGCGGGAATTCCCTTGTGATTTCCTCAGCGGCTGAACGAACCGAATCCAAATGGGACAAATTCAATTTAACGACCATCAGTTTCGCCTCGGGCATATTTTCCCGAATCTCCTGAGCAACAATTTCCGCTTTGATGGGATCCCGACAGGCCATTACCACGATCGCTCCTCTCCGGGCCAATTCTGTGGCCACAGGTCGACCCATCCCACGATTGGCTCCTGTCACCACCACGATTTTCCCACGGACGGACTCATCCCCGGATTCGTCATCTATCCGGCGGAACGTGTGGGAGAATTGCAATGAGAAAACGTCCATGCAGACGGATAAGAAGTCCCTTCTCGGAATCACCATTGACATTCTCACTTCGTGTGTGTGTGGACAAGAACTCTGTGAATAATTATATGTGGATATGGTAAAAAAAAGTCAAGGAGCAAAGTCCAAAGAGTAAACTGAACACACAATAGAAAAGCAAACTCGTTTTTTTATTTCATTTTCCCTCACGCAGTTGACGACAGATGAAAATCATGTGGTGGAAAACCTTGAAACGAAACTTTTGTTGTGGCATAATAATATGCAACAAAAAAAAACACGTGGATGCTCAACTCGAAGGACGTTGAAAGAAGAAACAAAAAACCTTGATTGTAAACAAACTGCAGCATCAAATCCAAATGTCTTTTCATCTTTTTCTTCATCTTCACATGATGACGTCATAAATCTTGAAGGACGGATTTTCAATCGTCAATATTGTACACACACATTGAAATGAAAATAATTCTCATCATGGACTCAATTAAAACAGACGAGAATTACCAATTATCAATTACCAATCGAATTCGAATACCTTTTGAAATATCGTTTAATATCATTTAATCAAAGAGTGTGAAAACGGATTTCCCTGGCGAATCCGCACAATTCACATTTAACACGCGATGCTCAAAGTCCGCCCTCCTCAACGGATTTCTCAGCCATTTCATTTTGAGGATGTCACACTGAAATGGATTCCAATTGGGATTCAAATGATGTCCAAACCGAAGGGAATTCAAAGGATGTCCATTGAGGAAGGACTGGAATTTCCCCACGCTGATGAACTCAAACTTGTTCCCGCTCAAATCCACGGTCATTGGTCGGCTGGGGCCGTTGGGAAAGGTGAGGCTGTGGAAATTCCCGTCCGAGAGCCCACAACGGGATAAATTAACCAAAAGACTGGGGAAATGGACATCCGGTCCATTTCTCTCTTCATTCTCATTGCCATCTTCAACGTCAAAATCCAGAGCGTTCTCTCCGATCCGAATCAAATCCCGATTGAATTCCAGTTCCAATTTTTGTAATTTCCGGAGAGCCCTGAAGGGCCCACCTTGAATACTCTTGATTTTATTCCGCGCTAAATTCAAATGGGTGAGCTCGGTGAAGGCAGAGAGTCCTGGGAGGAACTCGGAGGAGACTTTTGACTTTTGGTTAGTCAAAGGGCCCTCAATTTTATTGGAATTCAATTCCAGGACGTGCAGAGTGGTCGCATTGAAAAGATAGAGCGTGTGGGTCAGACCTGCATCGTCCAGTGCGTTGTCATGGAGCGATAAATTCCCCGTTTCCACCCCGCCCAAATCCCAATGGAGATATTTGAAAAATTCCCCGCCGGAAATCTCTCTCAAATCCCGATTGTTGGAAATCGTCAGGTTGTCGATGCGACAAGACAAAAATGGCGTCATGTCCAGGGTAGAGAGCGCCGTTTTTTGAATGCGAAAGGAATCCAGATGCAGTCTTCGATGATCCTCCTGAATGATTTGATTGACGCTCCGAAGGGATTTCATGACCTCGTTGAGCTTCCCTTGAGTCACGGCGTGACCTCGACAAACCACCACCACCAACGTTTTATTCTCGCAGGTGCACGGATAAAACTCTTCCGCCGGAGGGCACATGAAATCCTTGCACAGACTCAACCCATGCAAACTGAAGAGCAGGAACAAACAGAGGAGAAGACGACGACAAAGAGAGGAAATTGGATACATTTTTGGATTTAAAATACAAATACAAATACAAATTAAATCCAAATTAAAAAAATGGACAAGACTTTGAAGATATTTTGACAAGTGTTTTTCGTTAGCTCTCTCTGTTTTTGTGGGTATTACAAATGAGAGACAAACAGAACAGAGTTTTAACTACAGAATTCTATTGCTTTTGTAATGAAAATGAAAATGAAGGCTTCATTCATTCATTCATTCACAAGGCCATGGGAATTCTGTAGATTGTTTATCATGTCGCTTCTCACAATTCTCATCTCCACAGATATATCTATGTAATTCCATGTGATTTCCAAGTGACAAGCACAGCAGTGTAGACAGTGAGAAAAAGGCGAAACCCACACATACAATTGTATACGCTCTTGAATTTCTTGTATGTATTAGTTAAAAAATTTAAATGTTTTCATTCAAGTGATGGAATTTGTTCACTTGAAAACGTGTGTCTCCACGATTAAAGAATAACGGCTGTGGGAAAACAAGGTAAAAAATACTGGACGCGCCTGCGCGGAACTCGTGACTGAAAAACAAAAACTCGGAGGAAATGCATACACACACACACAGTAAACAAAATTCCACATATCCACACACGGAAAAAATGGCAAAGTCAAAATTCAAAATTCAAAATATGTGAACTTGAATCAAAATCAAAAGGAAAAACCCTTTCAAATTTTATTCAAAATATGTGAGCAGTCAACAGCAGAATATCGAAAGTGTATCACGATTCACAAATTCAAAATTTAAACTGCAGACCGAGGTCCGCATCACTCCATTGATTTTAATTTTTGGCAAGTAAATCATGGACGTATATTTGTACTTGTGGATGAGGATGTGTGGACTGTAGAACGGATTCCTTCCTTCATCTCTGTACAAAAAGCTTGGAGGTCTGATGATCCTCCGTCCTCGTCATCTTCGTTTTCGTCTTCGTATTCCTCCGGCTCGTCCCATCATTTTCCATCTCCTTCTCCTCCGTGGACAATCGGGATTTGAATTGTTGAAATCGCAGGGATGGATCACATCGACGTTCGGTGCACTCAAAGGCGTCGTTCTCCACTCCCGTCCATTTCCTGTATGGCATTTCATTATTGAATGAATCCTCACTTCCAGTTGCACACGCATTCCAACAATTATCCCACGAGTCCCATCCTCCTCTTTCTCCTCTTTCTCCTCCTCCTCCAGAATCACATCTTGCCATCCTCCTCCTCGTTTCTTCGAATTCCCTCTCGTTAATCTCTCTTCTGTCCAAAACAAATAAACAGGTGCAAATCCAGACAAATCTATATACAAAAGTGTAAGAAAACTGGTGGAAAAAAACTCACCTATACAGCAAGTCTTATTCGTTTCGTTTCGCTTGTCAATATAGATTCGAGAGAAATCTAAGGTGCGCCTGCAATTTGTGAACCTTCAATGCAGAGTGCGTGAGGAATGATGCGTGTGCACACAAGTGCGTCCAAAATGAAATGAAAAGAGAGAGAGTGGCGAATCTACGCAGCTCACAACTGTTCGTGTGCTTTTCCATTGTCAAAGTTTTTCCCCCACCGTTTTCACATGGTAAATAATAATAATGCGCCCACACAAGCACAGAAACAATTAAAGACTTGAATTATACATACAAACAAATTGCTGCGTTTATTTCTCATTTAGGAATTCAATGATAAATCCAAACACTCACAATGACAATGACAATGCCCAGAGTTAGATTTAATATTTAATACATGTAAGTCTTTATTAAATGTCCATGTATTGTCTTGGTTGATATTTTCTAAACTTGTTTTGTTCAACGTTCAAATTATTATTATTCACATGATGGGCATGAAAAAATGGAGATCGCAAGAGCCTTCGCACTCATCAAAAGCTTGATTGCATGCGAGGACTTCTGATGCGGTGGATTGATGGGTTTTTTGGATTTCTTGTGGATTGTAGCCAGCAGCACCGTAACACGCGTCCACTTTACCAGCACAACGCGACAAACACGCTCCAGCAGCGAAATTTGGAAGCCCCGTCGACTTTGGGATTGACCCCAGAGAAATACAGGTCAACAGGACAAGGAGAAAGAGAAAGAAAGCGTCAAGTCTCTTCATCTATTTATTATTATGTTCATTGATTCCAATCCCCAAAATCCCGAATTCCCGAATTTCCGAATGTCCAATGTTTGCACTTTCACATATGGAAATATATATAAATGTAAATGAATCCTCTCAAATGAATCAATGTATAGCTCCCAATCTGTTCAACTATATATGGAAATGGGAATGAACACTGTGGAAAACGAAATGAGATGTGTTAATCCAAATTCTATATGGAGACTTTAATATTTTATTACGAAAATTAAATGAATCGGGAAATGTTTTTGTCTTTCTGTATATATATAGTTCACTTTACGTTTCACGTTCACGTTTCAGGTCCAGCTGGATTCGAGCTGTGTGAAAATCTCTTGTTGTTCGTTGTCATGCCGTGTTTTTATAAATGTGGGCAATCGAACAGTCTGGGCAGAGAGAGAGAGAGAGAGAGAGGAAGGGAAGGAAGCCGAATAGGTAACTGAGACGCAATTCCACACACACAAAAGCACACACTGACAAACGCAGTAAAATGATGGAAAGAGCTCGAAACAGACAAACAATGCATTCATTCGGTCAATCACGTGTGTGGAATAAAACAAATGGGAATTCCAATTTCGTTTTTATATGAGAAGAAAAGTAAGCTCAAAAATTTAAGTAAAATCCCAGAATGCCGAATGCCCGTTCTCATTGAACAGTTTCAGGTCAAATTTACTTTGGTTCTATAATTTTAATTTGATTGCATTCTGATTCCGAATCCGAATCCGATTGGGATTGGCTATACCATATAGCGATCCAGTCTGTCGGAGGTATTAATATGTATGTATATAATAAAAGGAAATAGGAAAAGGCTTCTGGATTTTTTCCCTCGCATTTCCTTTTCTATAACGAATTCCCAACAATCCCCATCCCAACAATCCCATCA
This sequence comes from Gisinianus flammeolus, assembly GCA_034699125.1. Taxonomy (NCBI): domain Eukaryota; kingdom Metazoa; phylum Arthropoda; class Collembola; order Symphypleona; family Katiannidae; genus Gisinianus; species Gisinianus flammeolus. The sequence continues at coordinate 8,838 of JAIUND010001805.1, read as the reverse complement.
CATCACATTCGTCGTAATACATATTCGTAATATGCACATTCCATATCCATTTCCTTTATATCCTCACTTGTAAACTCCTCTCTGCTTTTTCATGAGTTTGTGTGAGTTGGCGAGTTGTTCAGTTGGTCTCAGGGTCTGATAAGGGAAGGATCCAGATGAGGGAATGCTGAAGGAAATCCGCAATGTCTCTCCCTTTAAGGGCTTTATAAGGACCAACATCTGGCTGGAGCGCGAGAGAGAGAGAGAGACGAGACAGACAGACGAAAGCTGAGAGGGGAACAACCGACTACCTTTTCTCTGTCCGCACAGAAACAGATATATATATATATATGAAAGCACACAAATCTCACATTTCTCACAATCTGAAATTCTTAAAAGGTGAGTGGCCAGTAGGAAATTTTTCCATCAGTATTTCCCAATTTTTAACCTTTCATTTCTCCACTGATACAGATACATATCGCTATTTTAATGTCAGTGTCAATGGCAATGGCAATATGTAACTCAAATATATACGACTCTGAATATTTTATACACACGTAACAGAGAATCCTTGGGATGATCCTCACCGCCTGCCCTTTCTTCCCGTACAAAACAAAGTCGAAAACCGAAAAACTCCTTGGAGCCTGCTCATCTCGGAAGACATACGGAAGAACGACGGCCATATATACTATACTTTTGCCCACAGTCTCCAGTGGCCCCTTCAAGGCCTCCTCTTCATCTGTCCTCAATGCCCACGAGGTTGTGCACTCGATTTGGGAATAAAGCCCGTCTCAACTGTCATCTTTTTCCTAGTCACAGCCCCCCCATCCGTCCGTTTCCGTGTTCACATCCGTCTTGTCCATATGCGGGGAAAAAGCGATATGAACTTGAAGAGCATGTCCAGGCTGTCCACAGTACGGAGAGAACCTTCCCTTGTCTCCTCTGCCCCTACAAGACTAAAACAAAGAAATTGTTGAGGAATCACGTGGACCGGATTCACACGTTCAAGGACTTGAAACCATTATCATGTCCAGTCCCCTTCTGCCCCTCCAAATTTAAATTCAAATGGGATGTCCGAGCTCATGTGGAGAGACATTTGAAGATGGAGGATCGGAAATCCTACCGGAAGTGCCCCCAACCAGACTGTGACTATGGAACTGCCGTCCCTGAGACTATTAAAAGGCATTTGCAGCGACATTCGGGTGTGACCCCGTTCAAATGCCAGTTTTGCACGTACTCTTCTCGCTCCGGGTCGGACTTGGTGGGTCACATTCGGGTTCATACAGGGGAGACCCCGTGGGAGTGCAACTAGTGTGCGTACAAGGCACGGAAATCATGTGACTTCCTCATGCACATGCGCCGTCATCGGGGGGAGAAACCTTTTAAATGCAATTGGGAGGATTGTCACTATGCAACGGAACATCGTGGGACTTTGAAGCGACACATCCGGGTTCATACGGGAGAACGAATTCAATGCGAGTACTCTGGCTGTCACTACTCTTCACAGACTCGTTATAGGGTCAACCAACATGTTAAGAAACGACATCCGGGGACAGTCAATGTCCCAGTCACTGTCCCTGTCTCGGTCCCACTAACAATAAGTGCGACCTTTCCATTTCCAACAGTCAAATTCAAATGTGATGTTAAGGATTGCGTATTCTCCACCAGGGACGAGAAGGAATGGGCGCTTCATTTGAATCTTCATAATATACCCCGGGTGGTCCTTCACAACATTTTCAGTCGGAAATGGAACTCAAAGTCCTATGAAGATGTGTGAATTCACCTCATCATGTCTTTCGTGTACAATATACAGTCATTATGTACCTATATACAAATTTGTCACTGTCTGCGACATTCAATTTTCTGATATAAAATACTATTAATATCTAATATAAAGAAAACACTTTGAATTCACCAATGCGCAATTTATGTTAAATATATTTGTGGGTCTGTGATCGATTTTATTACATTACATATAATACAAAACGGCCGAAAGTGTAGTAGACTTCAAAATTGCAAAGTACATATATACATAAAATCATTCAAAATTAAATTCGGAATCATCAAACTTTTCCACTATAATAATTTTCCAATATATAAATCCGTATTAATTTGTAATTTCCACTATAGGGAATTCTGAATGCGACGACGTGTGTGAGCTCACAAAAAATAAAACTATATTAGATATTCATACTAAAAAGCACAAAATTCATTAATAATTATTTCAACAGGAATTCATACTTTCAAAGGTATACATAATTTAATATTTCATCTGTAATAATTAATATTATAGGTATACATAAATCAAATAGAGTTGTTGATATTAACGAAAAAATTCGTTTGTAAATATGTAAATTGAAAACAGAGGGATGTGGAAATGAGTTAATTGTTGTTCAGGTCAAGGACTTGAGGACCTAAAGCCCCTTCCAAATCTCGCCATCCCCTTGGGGTAAACTGTACAGAAAACAGAAAACACACAGATATTTCCATAAAAACTTAAAAGGAAAAAGAAAAACGTTTGAACTCTTTCAACCCAAAAATTGAGCAAAATCTCCAGATAAAAAAATGCACGTGGAGTTCTTACAATGGCTTTGTGAATACGAAGCTTCTTGAGTTGAATCATGTGGATGAGCGAATGATCGATCAAGAAATCCCGGAGGACACTCCACCTTTTATTCCAGTTTCCACGGAGAGTCAAACTCTTCAAATCTGCAACAACAACAAATCCACAGATATGACCATAAAGAAACTAAAAATACTTGCATTATGTTTTTAAATTTACCTCAAATATCTAAAATAATTGAAAAAAAACAGAATTGCACTCACTTGTCAAATCCTTGAGAAAGACTCCAGATTTGGGTCCATTCGGTCCAGTTTTGTCAGAACTCCAACCCACCAACAAATTCTCATAGGACAAAACTTGGGATTCCGAGATTTCCCCGAAATCCAAATCCAAATGCTCCAAATGGATCCAACTGGCCAAAATGTTGGAATTCAAATGGGAACTTGAAGGAATGGAAGTTTTAAGGGATTTCAAATTCGGCCATGGACTTTTGGTCAAAACAATTAAGTTTAATGACGGCTTTTCTCTTCCCAGATCCAATTCTTCCAAAGATTGACTCCGTAGTTTTTTCCCGATGGTGTCGGCGGATGGATGAGAATTCCAAGTTTTAATCGTTTCACTAAAGAAATGTGGGATGTAAGGAAAGGACAATTTTCTCAATTGAGGGAGTTGAAGGGCGACGAGGAGAGTCGATAGAATTTCAGAATCAGTCCCTCCAGTGATTTTAAGGCTCTCCAATTGGCTACATGAGAGTGGAATCATCCAAGGATCCGTCCAAGGATCCATCAGCCAAGTTTCATTGGATGGTAAATCAATCTGAAGATGTTTAAGAGTGCCAGAAAGACAATACAGGAATCTTCGGGTTAATTGAATGTTGGAATCATGGGCCAGCTCCAAATGAAGTTTCCTGATGCCCCAATTGATCTCCGCATCGAGGAATCCTTGTAAAATCCGGTTATTCTCGCGTCGATCCAAGTGGATTTCCTTGATGGCCGTGAGTCGACTTTGAAATGGCACCAGATTTTGAAACAAGTCGTTGGACAGTGGGAAATCCAGTTTGATTTCTTGAAGGGACTCCAATTTCTGGAGGAACCGCCTCAGTTTCACCTTATTCTCATCCAAAAGCCATTGTTGACTTGGGTTCAGATTTAAATAGTCCGTTTGTAGACACTTCAAATGACGGAATTTCATGACGAGGTTGAATAAACCTTTGGAGTCAACTCCGCGAGATTTGTATTGGAGTGATTGGACCCTGTCTTCCAGCCCTTCAACTTGAAGACTGTCCAAAATATTGGCAGTTTTTAAGTTCCCGCTCAAATAGATAATGGAGTTCCTCGTCCTCGAGTAGTCCGACAGGAATTGCCCCACAAGAATCCTCCGCTCAGTTGTTTTCTCATCTGGCAGTGACAAGTGGGATTTCTTGATCAAATGTTTAGCGCCTTCGACTCTCCACCGCTGACAAACTGCTCTTGCGGATTTGAGTGTCTTCACATCCAAAAAGCTCAGAATATTGTAGACAATCTAACATACACACATACATACATATACACAAAACCCATAATTCCCAATTCAAAATGATAATAATAATATTATTATTATGGATCTAATCTGCACACACACACAAAATATGAAAGACAAACTCCACAGAAGACTTATGAAATACAAAAAAATATGTGGATATGAAATTTAAACGAGTAAAGTGATAATAATTTTGTTTACAGTTTCCATTTGAAGAGGATCCAACAGAATTATTGTCGATTCAGTGATGCTCTTTTTTCTCTAAATGTGCAAATACAAACGAGGATACATTTTACCAATTATCATTGTGTAACTATTATATATAGGTGCTGATAGTTATAATATAATATGTAATATATTTTTTAACCAAAGCTTAAGGCTCGTAATAATATAATTATTATATTATTATTATTACGAGCCTTAAGCTTTGGTTAAAAAATCAATTAAAGATATATAGAACTTACCTTGGTGGACAAAGATGAAGATGATGATGATGACGAGGACTCATTTGGAGTTGATGTTCTCTTTCCACGATCCATCCTCAATTTGTTTGATGACGATTTCCTGGTGACTATTATATAATATGTAATATACATAAAATCATCATGAGACACAGATTAAAAAAAATATTAAAGTGAATTTGTTTAGAAATGTCCATACAAAAAAGAACAGGTAATTTAATCAGCTATATATAAATCATAAATATCAAATGAGCTATAATGTTAAAAAATTACGATTTTCAGCACTGAAATTTGCCAAGCCTCGAGAGAAAATTATGTATACCCACAAAATTTACCTTTTGATTGCTGCGTTTTGTTTTGATGTGATGAGCAAAAGTAAGGTGTAACTTTCGTTTTTGAACACAATACAACAGTTTTATTAAAACTGTGTGTGTGTGTCTTCAAGATGAAATTGGAAATATAAAATCAAATCAAAAAGAGACGAGACAATTCAAAGAGATATCGATTTTGGATCGAATTTTTCCAACTTTTACTTGCATATGGATTTAAAAGGAAACTCGTGTGGGCTTGCAGCAAGGATTTCTACCAAATCTTCCACCTCAAATGTTTTCTCCGACTGCGTTCGTTCACATCTCTCTCTGTATCTATTAAAAAGTACCTACCGTATTTTACCAAATAGAACCACCTCGGGTTCTATTTGGTAAAATACGGTACTGAGAATGTCATTGTTTTTCTATGGTACTCTCCGCATATATAGAGAAAACAAAGGCATTTTTCTCAAGTCCCCACACAATTTGAAAAAAGTCCTCGTTCGAATTTTGTGAAGAGACGATGAAATATTGCAGGTAAATTGTTTTACGTTCAAATCAAAACCTTCTTTCCAATTTCGTTGATTATATTTTCGATATCTATATTATCTCCAAGTCGAAAAATGAGCACAGAATTCCGTGTAGGTGAACTCGTTTGGTAAGAACAAAATTCACATTCAATTTATCCTAATTTACTTTTGTAATTATATAGGTATGAAAAAATATGCCAAGTTGAATTATTTGTATTTACTTTTTTTATTGCAGGGCGAAAGTCAAAGGATACCCGTTTTGGCCAGGATTGGTTAGCTGAAGATGAAAATTGATTTATTATTTTTATAAATTATTCATATATCATGTATCAGGAAATGTATAGGTATAATTATTAATTATATGGTGCCGAGTTTTATAGTATAAAATTTATACAGGGCTTTTATGGTCATGTAAATTATTTTATTTGATGTTTGTCACAGGCCGTCCGATCGGTTGATGAAAAATCGACGAAATATCGTGTGAATTTCTTTGGGGCGGACACATACATGATCATTAATAATTTTTGGGAAGAGGAAGAAGGAAATGTGAAGCCGTATAAAAAAGAGCCTGTGAAAAGTCCACCTGGATCCAAGTTGAGACGAGCTATCAATGAAATCAATAATTACATGCTGAACAAGAAACGAGGGCCTATCATCCACAACAACAACAATAATAACAGCAACAACAAGAGTAAAAAGAATCAACAACGACAGAAACGGAAATCTGAATCAGAATTATTAGAGGCGACTTTGGAGGAGGTATAAGAAATGTCCAAAATTGCTTATTATTTTCCTTATTTTGATTTTAATAAGGAGAGTCACAACAATAGAGGATTTTTCTCATTGTCAAACAGCCTGACTATAGCTCACTAGATGGACCAGAAATTGATCGTGACCATGAAGATTCGGATTCTGTATCAAATTCGGTCCCTGATGAGAGTGACAACAACAACAACAACAGCAGCAGTAGCAGCATGAAAAAATCCCGTTTGAGTATCTCTTGGACTCAGCCCGAATTCGAACCCGTAAAAACAACAACAACAACATTAATCAAAGTCACTATATAATATTTCAATGGGAAATGAATATTGCAAATATTATACAGGTTTAATTTCATTATGATTTGTTGACTGTGTGTATATATAGGATTTCTTTTTGGCTGAAACGACAGTCTGGTTCAACAAAAGCCAAATCCAGTGTCGCTCGAAAATGGCTGATAAGAAATTGATCGAGTCCATTTTCATTCTCACCTCCAAAATGACCATTCAATCGGATCGTTTATACGATCGGGACTTTGTCATGTCAGTTGAATAGCTAACAGCTAACTTCAAAATTTAAAATTCCAATGTTTTTCTGCATATATTCCTAATTACGATTTTTATTTCCCATTTAAAAAATTTTGATAGGTGATATGCTTTTTGTAAACACACAGGAAAATTGTCTTGCGACAGGATCAGAATGAGTCGTTCACGACTCTCCAATTGAAACACATTGAAAAACGAGGGAGAAAGGTCAAGTTCCAGTCCGTCCAGGCGGATATCTTCATTTTGGATATCAATTCGAACGTCGTTGGTCGTAATTGTAAGTTTTTTTTCCTTGTTTTTCACCTCGTCAATTACCACAATCGTCATAATTCAAGTAAATTAAAGTAAAAAGCTGTTTGACGTGTGACCTTAATTATTATTATTATTATTGTGCAAATACATATATATGTATATGGATAATATTTTGATATTTTATATGCATATGGTTTTCTATATATATACACAGGTGTGATGTTGACACGTTCTTCGGACACACCTTTATTTTTGAAACTCACACCATTTTGCTCTGCGGACATCCTAACAAAAGCCCTTTCCGAAACTCCAAAGTACCTTTTCGAAATCTTTATGGGCTTGAAGTTCAATTGCAAATTCTTTCTCTAAACAAAAAAATCAATCATCATATTTCAACTTCAAGTTTACTTTGCCAGACTTTTCTGACATTTTGAACATAATTAGTATATTTTTTTGTTAATGTGTGTAAAATATTGTATACTAAAATATTATGTATAGATTTGGATTTGATTTTGCTATAAAATATTTGACATTTAATGAACAAGTATTTGTTCATTATCATTTGGATATGTATAAAAACAAAGAAAAAAAACTATAAATTGGTAGACAAATTAATTCAAATGATTCATAATCGGACTAATATGTATACGAAAATCCTTTGTTTTATTAATTAAATTGTATAGTAATTTTTTTGAACATTAAAACATTTTATTTCTATATACTCTGGAAATAAGTACAACAAAATACCGGATGAATTAATACTAAAGTTTTGGTTCCGCGTTAATTTAACGTTTTAAAAATCAAAATATTTGATGTTTCATATATTCATTTGCATATAATTTGTTCAAGAAGTGTGATTTGCATTTATTCAAATTCTTATTTTATGTCAAAAAAAAAAGGATGAAAAAAGTAGGGCTCGCGCGATTGGTTTAGAATTTTAAAGGCCTTCTCTCTTACATCGAAGTTTTTTTCTCACAGCGGCGCATTTCCTTTCGTTCTGTTGTGCTGTCTAAACGTATTTTCCTGTTCTCTGCCGAAGTGCCGACACTGAAGAAATCTCTACTTTTTCGTTTTTTTTCTTCAAAAAGTCTTCACATTACTCGTATTTTGAGACAAAACTCGAAAAACTCGACTATTACATATTAGAAGAACTCGACTAGATCAGTTAGTGATTTAATATATATTCAATGGATCCTTCAAAGAAATCCGTGACGAAGAAGGCGACGGTGGTAAGTTTTAATTGTATATATATTTAAATCATTTTGTTGCATTAAAAATTTCACCACACAAAAGATTTGATAAATTTTTTATTATATTATATAGTACACAAAATGCGTGAATTTCCTATATATACGTATATAAATTTGAAATTGCTCAAAAATTACAAATTCCGAGTAATGATTTTAACTTTTTTTTTCTCTGTATATATACATATGTATTGTGTTTTTACGATTATTTTATTATTACGATTATTACGATTATTAAGGAAAAGGATCCAAATGCTCCGAAAATGCCAGCCAATGCTTACATGCGATGGGTCCACAATCCTCACACCCGGGAGCAGCTCAAACGGGATTATCCAGATGTGGAGAAAAAGGACATGAGGAAGAAATCTGGAGAAGTTTGGAGGGCGATGAGCGACGAGGACAAAATGGTACGATTTTTTTCCCTCCTTTAAAGGATATTATTATCATTCGAAATCGTTTGTGTGGGTGTATATAGAAATAAGTAAAAATGTGCCTTTTTAGATGATGAGAGTCAGGTTTTGGATTTTTGATAGATTAGGGAAGTTGCACAGTTTTAACGAAAACGTTAAAACTTAATATCTTCGTTAAAAGAAAGTATGCAAAGGAGGGGTGTTGCTAACAGCCCACTACCGTAATGTTATAAAAAAACTGCCGAGGGGAGGGCTGATTTTTTTAT